>CM055823.1:35638968-35676662 GCA_029582265.1 Zoroaster sp. YZ-2022
AACCTGATTCTAATATTTAACCATACCAAAATGGAGTTTCTATCTAAAAGAAACAACACGCACGAGCAAGTTTTTTCGCAGGATACGGATCGTCCTAATCATCATCGCTATATCCACCGTATGCCATGCATCGTGTCGTGTTGCTCGCCAATGGGTCAGTATAAGAGAACCAGTGCTACCGTTACTTTCCTCAATCACTCCCGTATGAGGAAGCAGAGGAATACTGCCAGTCCAAGACACGTGGAAAAGGTGGAAGTTTTATGAAAATCGATTTGCTGGATGAAATGATGTTTGTTATATGGAGTATATCGGCAATATAATTGGAGATGAGGATCACAAGAACTATGTTTGGATGACCAACGGAGGTGGTAGAAAGTATGGTAAGTCCGTTTGCTTTATAATACAATCCCTGTAAAGGTCAGGGTGTTGAGAATAACGCCAGCTTGTGTCAACTTTATTTTTTTTAATGGTGTTCATATTGGACGAGTTCCCAGTGTGGACACTATTGCAGAGTCAATACATTTAGTTCCCCAGTGTGGACACTATTGCGGGTGTACATTTGGTTCCCCTGATGTGGACACTATTGCAGGTGTACATTTGGTTCCCAGTGTGGGCACTATTGCAGGTGTACATTTTGGTTCCCCAGTGTTGGGCACTATTGCAGGTGTACATTTAGTTCCCAGTGTGGGCACTATTGCAGGTGTACATTTGGTTCCCCAGTGTGGGCACTATTGCGGGTGTACATTTTGGTTCACTCAGTGTGGACACTGTGTGCAGGTGTACATTTAGGTTCCCCAGATGTTGGGCACTATTGCAGGGTGTACATTTGGTTCCCCAGTGTGGGCACCTATTGCGGGTGTACATTTAGTTCCCCAGTGTGGAAGCACTATTGGGTGTACATTTGGTTCCTCAGTGTGGACACTATTGCGGGTGTACATTTAGTTTCCTCAGTGTGGGCACTATTGCGGGTGTACATTTAGTTCCCCAGTGTGGACACTGTGCAGGTGTACATTTGGTTCCTCAGTGTGGACACTATTGCAGGGTGTACATTTGGTTCCCCAGTGTGGACACTATTGCAGTGTGTACATTTAGTTCTCAGTGTGGACACTATTGCAGGTGTACATTTCGTTCCTCAGTGTGGGCACTGTGCGGGTGTACATTTGGATTTCCTCAGTGTGGGGCACTATTGCGGGTGTTACATTTAGTTCCCCAGTGTGGACACTTATTGCAGGTGTACATTTTGACACTATACAGTTTCATAGTATCTTGTTGACTTGTTTTTATTTGCTGTGAGCTGGGGCCTATAGCGTTTTTCCTAGCAGTAGTGATTTGATTCGCTTTTGATTGGGCAATCCCCGGCAACTTGCTTTTAATGGTGCTTGTTTGGTTTTCTTATTAAATCTGTGATTGTCTTTTGAACTTCCCTGAATGATAACGTGACATCATATTTAAGTCACGTGACAACATTCAGAAAACTTTGTCATAGGACAAAAACAATTTCATCCGTGAACCCATGTTCGAGGTTCGATCCAAATCGGTTTGCCTTTAGATCTTATTGCTTAGCGAGTGAAAATATTTTTCAACTTCAATTTCGGTTTGAACCGGAAAGGGAGAGCTGGTTTGAGGGTCTTCGCTACATAAAAATGTGCCAGAATGTGGGTTCGAGTCCAACCGCGACCGTGGTACTTGTGTCCTTGAGCAAGACGCTTTCACCATAAATGCTTCTCTCCACCCATGAGTAAATGGGTGCCTGTGAGAGGCAGGATTGGTTGTTGTTGTGTTTGATTAGCCCATATGCGCCGAAATGGCAGCAGATTGAGCTGTATACTCCCCAGGAGGCGGTGATGGTGGTTTCTGGAATGATTTATGCGCCTGATGAGCAGGGGTAATAATGTACAACGCTTTGATACCTTGTTTTAAAAAGCGCTTTAAAATACCCCGACGATTATTATTAAATTCATGCACTCTAAAATGGTACAAGATTGAAAAATGTAGGTTTCTTTGGATATGATTTCGATATTATATCAAAACTTTTGATGTAGAGTACTTTCCTATAAGTTACATCTATAAGTTAAGGGTTTGGTGACATGTTAATCCTTTAATGAAGGTCAGAGAAAAGTTGTTTTTAGATTAAAAATATAATTAAACATCATTTCTCTATTACATAAGAATTACTATTCAAAAATGTTGTCTTCCAGTACAGGCATTAATGCACAACAGCATTTTAAATTACCACCACTAGAGGCGCTATAAAGCAATATTTATGTGGATCAAATTGTTCCAAAACATTATTTTAAAAGAAATATTTTGTTGACCCAAAAGTGGGATTTTAGTAAACCAAAAGAGTACAACTAGAATTATAGAGTTTGTTAAAGAAACAAACTCAAAGGTGTTCAAGTGCGCCTAATATGACATCATCACCTAAAGTTATTAAAAGACAAGAGTTACTTCAAGGAGATATGAGTTTTCATAATATGTAATATATATAAAATACCACATATTGTGTTATACTGAATACATGAACTTCTGGTTCAATTATGTGACGTCATTCATACTTCACAAAATTGTTCCTCATAATATGAGTTACTTCAGGAGATATGTGTTTTTATGATATATAATGAAAATAACATGTGCTGAATACATTAACTTCCAGTTCAGTCATCCCATAATTTTAAATTCCTCCAACCAAATTAAGTCTGAACTTGGTAAATATGGTTTCTCTCTTCAGAAAGGTTTCATGACAAAACTCGCATCAGTGGTGTCAAGTGCGACTTGACAAGAGACTATGGCTACGAGAGATAAGTTCGGCGTGTAATTTGACTTCAGACTACTAGACTGGGGGTGTGCAATGGTGTGTTCAGAAATTGAGTTTTGTGACACATATCAGGCATGAGCGTGGAAACAGTGAATCATTACATGTAAATTGCTAATATATAAATCCACAATCACGAAACTTGCCCGTTTGGCGAATATTTGCATTTGAATGACATGAAAATAGCGCCTCTTTTCGGCCATTTTGAAAACTGTACATTTTAATGTTACATTTCAATTTAATATAATTTGAATAGTTCACATGGGCTATGTTTTTTATGTTTGGAAGAGTTTTGAAGAGTTCATATTTGGGGAATATTTGTCATTGTAAATGAACCAGTTTAAAAAAATTGCCTTGAATAAAGGTCTGAACCCGTCTGATCCCCAGTCCTCTACCCTTACTCCCAGGGTAAGATCCATGGTGTTGTGGGGTAGTATTGCAATTAATTGATCATGTGAAAACAATCTAAATTGACCATACATCTCAATATTTTGAGTTTCGTTCCCATCCCCATCTCCTTGCCTTGAGCCCCACCCGCTTATATTAGGGCAACCTGATTCTAACCCTGCCTACATCAAGAGACCAATTTGTAAATCTTTTATCATCTTTAAAAAGTTCAGTATTGGTTATTAATTGTCAATGTTTTGTGTAAATATTTAAATTGATAAAACACATTCTTCGTTAATACACACAATTAATAAGTAATAAAATGCAAAACAAATTTATCTTTTGAATGACACTTCTGCTTTATTTTGTCATGGTCATGATACTCCTTTTCCATCCATTTTTGCACCATCAATAATAATCCATTTCATGCAGGATAAAGGTTATCCAAACTTCAAGGTCTAATTTGCAATGAAAAGAATAATTTTTTCTGAAGTACTAAATATTCAACAAATATTCCAAGTGAACATGTAGTCCCTGCCATTAATTGGTTTTGGCTAGTATTGTTAAACTTTAAAAAAACTTTTACTGGTGCATGAAAGAAAGTCAACAGAATTTTTCAATTAAAGATAATGGTTAAAGGGCAATATCATCTCAATCAGAGTAGACTTTCAACGGGTCATGGAATCAGTGTCCTAGTGTAAGATGAACAAAGCAGGCAATTTAAAATTACTGGCTCATTTGTTAAGCAGTCTGCAAGGATAAGTCATCTGAAGTTGATGGCCAGGGCAACTGTAATGCCATGTGATTTTCTTCATTATAAGTGTATTACATGTATATAGTACAGCTGATGCATTGAAGAGTGTGTGAAGATTATTATGCACTTTTATGTAAAAATCTCTCTGCTTCTCAGCACATAACTGCTCCCAGTATCGGTATCAGTACATAATATTATCTGAGCCAACTGCAGTCTCTATACCAGTTATTTTGCAGGGAGAGTTTGGCTGTACACCAAGTCAACTGTATTCTTAGTAAATGATCTATGAATTACCAGCGTAGGAAATGTACTTTTCAGACGTGTTTTCAGATTGTGGGTCAACTCAATCAACTCCTCCACTTCTTGTACATACTTGATGAACTTACGATGTAATGACTTTGTGAAAAGAATTTCATTGTTTTTATTATTCTCTTCTGGATGACTTCTTCACAGAATTTTATTTATGCATCATTGTACCAAATAGGTATTTTATCTGATGGATCTGGCCTTGTCAAGATTGGGTACATACTCATTATAGCAAAAGACAATGATAGCAAACTTCTAAACTCACAAGATCTTTATCTTCGATTTGCAAAGTAACCTCTCATCTTTCCGTTGGGCTGCTTCAAATAGTTGGCATGCAATCAAGGTTTGGCACTGTGAATACTTATCAGTTTTTTCTTAATTTTCTCGGTTTGTCAGGGAGTAAGTCTGATAGAGACCACGGTTTTCTTCTCTGGGGTTCAGTGCTGCATTCTTACCGCTCGAGCTCGTATTGACCTGAATATGTATGAAGAAAGAATGATAAATATTTAATAGAAGTAGAGGAATAAGTGAGTAAGGGAATGGGCATTGTGAACAAAAGAGAGTGAAAATTAACAAAGTAAACACACAAGACAAGGTAAACAGATGAAAGAAACGAAAAAGCAACATATAACTAGAAACAATTTTACTGCATACTAAGCTTGGGCGATAAACACGATATCGAATATTGCAATAACTTTTTGTTCGATTACAATATCGAGAACCTATTTAAGTTATCGGCATATCGGCGAATCGCAAATACAAATATATCACGATAAAATATAAATCGACATTGTGAGTCAAGTCAGACATTCCATGGAAATAAAACCATTAGTCTTTTGAGCTTTTAGAAATGAGAAACAAAAGCAAACTAACTTCAGAAGTACATACACATCTGCAAATAAATTTGCAATTTATTGTGACACTTGTAGAGGGTACATACCTGTGGTTATTGGCTCTAAAGCAATCATGCATGAATGCAAAAAATTGTGATATTATTGAAAATTGCAATATATGTTTGCCGATATATCGTGGATAAAAAAAATCGTTATCTTAAAGCTTACTGCATACTTGAAACTTGATTGAATTTTTGGAAAGAATGTCGTATCCGACCACCACTTTTAAAGGGTTTTGGGAATTTTTGGCAACCACTAACCAGTTAAAAATTATTCTATCGATTTTTGGTGGTACAGAAAGCGAAAACTATCTTTAAAATCCACTTTTATTTCCTTCAGAAAAAAAAAAAAATCCTCCCTTCAGAAAATAGAAGGATCCTATTATAGTTGCCACTGCGCATGTACAAATGACTGTGTTGGTCACTAATTGTGGAGTTTACGACATCAGACTGACATGACTGAGGAATTCATCGTATAGCAAAATGGCTGATTTTCATGAAATAAATATCCTGGAATAATGTGAAGTATATGTCCATCATCATCCATATGTTCTCCACCTTACAGGTAGGTAAGATTACTTTAATGGTTATACTGAATGAGAAAAAGTGGCGGTCGGATGCGACATTCTACCCGTATTTTCAATATTTGCCTACCTTGATGTTTCTGTTTCTTCTTAATCTTATTTCTTCCTCTCAGCCCTGCAAATGGCATGGAAGCATTTGTACCACTCAGAGTGGTACCCATAAATCTGTAAATCGAATGGTAATTAATTTTAGGAATGTCGGCTATTCATCCATACATGTAAAATAATAAATAATTGGGTCAGCATCCATCTTCATTGTATACACTATGAAAATAACCCAAAACTTTAGTTCAGCTTGAAGTTCATTTCCATGCTTATTTACACCGCCATAAGGTTGAATATTCTTGGCTCATGTACAAAGTTATGTTTGTGCAACTACTAATACATGTAGTATTACTTTTAAGTATCTGATAAAACTCCATTATAAAGATCCCATTTTTCAACAGTGCTGATTTTTCCCAAAAAGTGCCCCTTTCAGGATTTTGATGGATTTGGGGTGGTTAGGGTTATAGTTTATTTTGTTGGTCCAAGGTATTAACATGGTAACTATTGAAAATAATCACCAGGAATGATCTTTGTTTTAAATTGTCACTACACGATACTGAGGGACAGATCACAATGAGAATATTAAAAGTCTGAAGACATAAGTTAAATTGTCAAGGATATTTTCATATATGCCTTAGTCCTACTATTTTACAATATATATGTTGTTTGATTAGGTCCAGACATTTTTCAAATTCTTTTAAAATTAATTCCTACATTACCTGTAACGTTATCTGCGACGTATGTTATGTACGTTAGCTCCAACAGCCTAACATAGACCATGGAGGAAGGAAAATAGATTTTCTTCCTCCATGCTTAGACGATTGGCAATATCACACTCAACCATACCGTCTATTTCTTCCATCCACTTGCACATGAAAGAATCTTTGTCCAACTCATCTCCAAAAATGATAACAATTTGTATTCCATGCTAAATTAGTACATTTTCTGCGACGCATTTTTCTGCAGACGGGCCCGACACTCAGGAAGCCATTGTTTTTGCTGCTGCATGCTGTGCGCGTACATGCATGGCGGGTCATGACCTGCGCGGTCTTCGTAAACTCGAACTATTCTATTCTAATTAGATAACGCACACACTATAGGCCGATATGTCTGTGTGTGAGAGAACGTCAGTATGGCTGTGCTTCTGAATAGTTGTTCGTTTAAACTTCTGTTTTCGACCGGAAGGAGAGGTCAAATTGGGGTCATGTCTGTGTAAGAAATGTGACATATTTCAAGGTCTGTAAGATGATGCAAAGATTGTGAAAATATTTTCTGTGGTTCATGAGATATGATTTTTTTAAATCTTTAGAAATTTTCAACTTCCGGTTTCGACCGGAAGGAGAGGTCAGATTGGGGTCACGTCTGTGTACGAAAAATCACATAATTAAAGATCTATAACATGGTGCAAAGACTGTGAAAATATCGTGTGTGGTTCATGAGATATGATTTTTTGAAAATATTAAACTTTGATTTAGTGTAATTCGATATCTGATGATCTCACTATGACGTCACAATTTGACATAAAACTACATGTTAAGGTCTAACTATGTGTCAAGTTTTAAGGTTCTGTGAACTCTGCAACTATGTTTTTGTCTCTGGATAATTCTTATTCGGAAGAAGAAGAAGAAGAAGAAGAAGAAGAAGAAAAAAAAACCCGAACAATATCAATAGGTGTTCACGCTGTAGCTCGAACACCTAATAATGGCAGATATAATAACATCCATGGTACTACTGATGACAAATGACACAACAAACCCCAAAACCCATAGGTCTATTGAATGTTTAACAGTATCAAAAATCTAGTATTTTTAACCCCAAAAAATGGAAATTCAATTGGATCTGTTCAAAATAAACGGTTGCTATAGCAACCATGAACACCTATTATCACTGATTTTTGCGTGAGGGGGTCCCAAAGAATAAATTCAGTGTGATCGGACAAAGCCTTCTGAGGATATTATTTTAAAATTCATAGGGGCACATTGCGCCCACCAGGCCTGATAGAGTTAAGACTACTAACTCTTGCGCTATGTCTGCAGAAATGATATAAATGTTGAAAAGGCCGTGTGCACGCGAAATGGGCTGTACATAATACATGTACGGAATATAGTGCTTCAGAATATTGTTTCACTTAAACTTCCGGTTTCGGCCGGAAGCAGAGGTCAGATTAGGGTCATGTCTGTGAACGAAATGTGACATTGTTCAAGATATTTAAGATGATGCAAAGATTGTGAAAATATCTTCTGTGGTACATGAGATATGATTTTTTGAAATACTAAACTTTGAATTAGGTTAATTCGATACCTGATGACGTTATCATGACGTTAGAACAACGATTTCATATACATATCAAGGTCATAGTATGTTGAAAATGTCTGACGTCTGTTATCATAACAATATTAATGTAAGCTTCAAAATACATATACGTTTTGTGTTAGAATGTGTTGAAATTGAAGTTTCTGTTTGGACCGGAAGTAAAGATCACATCAGGCCAGTTGAAAGTGGTATATGTGAAGCAATAATACTTTCTCGTGAACATGACAAATGACGGTAGTACCTACTTTAGTTCAGTGACGTTAGTAAATTAAAACTTAATTAATTACCAAAAGTAATAAACTGGATGTCTTTATCATCGTACTAAATTTTCTGAAATTTTGTTAGAAAATATATATATATATATATATGACACAATTATTCTTCCTCATGATCATGAAAAAATAACATTATACTTTGGTTCAATTTCTGAGATGTGATGATGTCAAGAAACATTTTTTGGAAAAGTCACTAGTGACTTTATGAATAAAGAAAACCTTACTTTTACAAAAAACATAATAATGCTTAAATGTTAAGGCCTTTATTTATTTATTTATTTATTGTTGATTTTAGATATAGATATCAAAGACTAAAAATGTAATTAAACATATCATTTAGTTATTACATAAATATTACAATTAGTGCTGGGATGATTAAACGAAAAAAACAGCACTAACCATTTAGAAATTTGCTAACTGGCTAACCAAAGCCAATATTTAAAAATAAACACCCAACAGGTGCCATAGCTCGAACACCTAATAAAATGTTCAGAGTTAATTCCGCTGTAATCCTTGTTTTATCATCTTGTTTCATTGAATATTTTGTGCACAAAAGGTGATATTAGTCTTTCTGAGACACAATCTCCGAAGTGTTATGTGTTCTTGATAACTGAGTGTTTGGATCGTTTGACACCAGACTGAAGCTAGCCGCGTATTGGGCCAGAGAATTTCAACCGCGGACTCACGAACTACCCAGCCGCGTACTGACAATATTCAAAAAAAATAGAATCCATGCAGTTCAAGGTGGTGAATTAAACACTCTGTATTTCAGAATGTTTCCTGGATATTTTGAACGAAATTTTATATTATCTATATTTATCACCAAATTTGTTTCCATATTCTTAAAAATCATAATACTGGGTATATTTGAATGTACACAAAGGTAATTTGGCTTACTAATTAGTGAGTAATTAGCCGCTACAACGTAGACCTAATTATTCATTATATACTACATAAATATTGAATAAGTTCCACTCACCCCAAACAAATGTACCCTTCATGTTCAATAAATTATGAAATTTTGTTTCATAATCTTAAAGACCATACCACTGGGCACACTTAATTTTGGAGGTGGCTAATTTGGTTCACTAATTAATGGCTAATTAGCTGCTAGAATAGACGCCATTTTCTTACACAATATGCGGTATACTGTACACATACCGACCATGATTGCATTTACCCCAAACAAAATGTACCCTTCATGTTCAATAAATTATGAAATTTTGTTTCATAATCTTAAAGACCATACCACTGGGCACACTTAATTTTTGAGGTGGCTAATTTGGTTCACTAATTAATGGCTAATTAGCTGCTAGAATAGACGCCATTTTCTTACTCAATATGCGGTATATTGTATACATACCGACTACGATTGCACTTACCCCAAACAAAATGTACCCTTCATGTTCAATAAATTATGAAATTTTGTTTCATAATCTTAAAGACCATACCATTGGGCACACTTAATTTTGGAGGTGGCTAATTTGGTTCACTAATTAATGGCCAATTAGCTGCTAGAATAGACGCCATTTTCTTACACAATATGCGGTATATTGTACACATACACCAACTATGATTGCATTTACCCCCAAAAAAATGTACCCTTCATGTTCAATAAATTATGAAATTTTGTTTCATAATCTTAAAGACCATACCACTGGGCACACTTAATTTTGGAGGTGGCTAATTTGGTTCACTAATTAATGGCTAATTAGCTGCTAGAATAGACGCCATTTTCTTACACAATATGCGGTATATTGTACACATACCGACTATGATTGCATTTACCCCAAACAAAATGTACCCTTCATGTTCAATAAATTATGAAATTTTGTTTCATAATCTTAAAGACCATACCACTGGGCACACTTAATTTTTGGAGGAGAAGTAATTTGGTTCACTAATTAATGGCCAATTAGCTGCTAGAATAGACGCCATTTTTCTTACACAATATGCGGTATATTGTACACATACCGACTATGATTGCACTTACCCCAAATAAAATCTACCCTTCATGTTCAATAAATTATGAAATTTTGTTTCATAATCTTAAAGACCATACCATTGGGCACACTTAATTTTGGAGGTGGCTAATTTGGTTCACTAATTAATGGCTAAGTAGCTGCTAGAATAGACGCCATTTTCTTACACAATATGCGGTAAATTGTACACACACCAAACTATGATTGCATTTACCCCAAACAAAATGTACCCTTCATGTTCAATAAATTATGAAATTTTGTTTCATAATCTTAAAGACCATACCACTGGGCACACTTAATTTTGGAGGTGGCTAATTTGGTTCACTAATTAATGGCTAATTAGCTGCTAGAATAGACGCTATTTTCGTACACAATATGCGGTATATTGTACATACCGACTATGACATGCACTCACCCGAAACAAGATGTACCCTTCATGTTTAATAAATTATGAAATTTTGTTTCATAATCGTAAAGACCATACCACTGGGCACACTTAATTTTTGGGTTGGCTAATTTGGTTCACTAATTAATGGCCAATTAGCTTCTAGAATAGACGCCATTTTCTTACACAATATGCGGTATATTGTACACATACCGACTATGATTGCATTTACCCCAAAGAAAATGTACCCTTCATGTTCAATAAATTATGAAATTTTATTCTATAATCTTAAAGACCATATCACTGGGCACACTTAATTTTGGAGGTGGGTAATTTGGTTTACTAATTAATGGCCAATTAGCTGCTAGAATAGACGCCATTTTCTTACACAATATGCGGTATATTGTACACATACCGACTATGATTGCATTTACCCCAAACAAAATGTACCCTTCATGTTCAATAAATTATGAAATTTTGTTTCATAATCTTAAAGACCATACCACTGGACACACTTAATTTTGGAGGTGGCTAATTTGGTTCACTAATTAATGGCCAATTAGCTGCTAGAATAGACGCCATTTTCTTACACAATATGCGGTATATTGTACACATACCGACTATGATTGCATTTACCCCAAACAAAATGTACCCTTCATGTTCAATAAATTATGAAATTTTGTTTCATAATCTTAAAGACCATACCACTGGGCACACTTAATTTTGGAGGTGGCTAATTTGGTTCACTAATTAATGGCCAATTAGCTGCTAGAATAGACGCCATTTTCTTAAACAATATGCGGTATATTGTACACATACCGACAATGATTGCATTTACCCCAAACAAAATGTACCCTTCATGTTCAATAAATTATGAAATTTTGTTTCATAATCTTAAAGACCATACCACTGGGCACACTTAATTTTGGAGGTGGCTAATTTGGTTCACAAATTAATGGCTAATTAGCTGCTAGAATAGACGCCATTTTCTTACACAATATGCGGTATATTGTACACATACCAAACTATGATTGCATTTACCCCAAACAAAATGTACCCTTCATGTTCAATAAATTATGAAATTTTGTTTCATAATCTTAAAGACCATACCACTGGGCACACTTAATTTTGAGGTGGCTAATTTGGTTCACTAATTAATGGCCAATTAGCTGCTAGAATAGACGCCATTTTCTTACTCAATATCCGGTATATTGTACACATACCGACTACGATTGCACTTACCCCAAACAAAATGTACCCTTCGTGTTCAATAAATTATGAAATTTTGTTTCATAATCTTAAAGACCATACCATTGGGCACACTTAATTTTGGAGGTGGCTAATTTGGTTCACTAATTAATGGCCAATTAGCTGCTAGAATAGACGCCATTTTCTTACACAATATGCGGTATATTGTACACATACCAACAATGATTGCATTTACCCCAAACAAAATGTACCCTTCATGTTCAATAAATTATGAAATTTTGTTTCATAATCTTAAAGACCATACTGGGCACACTTGATTTTGGAGGTGGCTAATTTGGTTCACTAATTAATGGCTAATTAGCTGCTAGAATAGACGCCATTTTCTTACACAATATGCGGTATATTGTACACATACCGACTATGATTGCATTTACCCCAAACAAAATGTACCCTTCATGTTCAATAAATTATGAAATTTTGTTTCATAATCTTAAAGACCATACCACTGGGCACACTTAATTTTGGAGGTGGCTAATTTGGTTCACTAATTAATGGCCAATTAGCTGCTAGAATAGACGCCATTTTCTTACTCAATATCCGGTATATTGTACACATACCGACTACGATTGCACTTACCCCAAACAAAATGTACCCTTCATGTTCAATAAATTATGAAATTTTATTTCATAATCTTAAAGACCATACCATTGGGCACACTTAATTTTGGAGGTGGCTAATTTGGTTCACTAATTAATGGCCAATTAGCTGCTAGAATAGACGCCATTTTCTTACACAATATGCGGTATATTGTACACATACCAAACTATGATTGCATTTACCCCAAACAAAATGTACCTTCATGTTCAATAAATTATGAAATTTTGTTTCATAATCTTAAAGACCATACCACTGGGCACACTTAATTTTGGAGGTGGCTAATTTGGTTCACTAATTAATGGCTAATTAGCTGCTAGAATAGACGCTATTTATTTTCGTACAATATGCGGTATATTGTACACACGACTATGACATGCACTCACCCAGAACAAGATGTACCCTTCATGTTTAATAAATTATGAAATTTTGTTTCATAATCGTAAAGACCATACCACTGGGCACACTTAATTTTGGAGTTGGCTAATTTGGTTCCCTAATTAATGGCCAATTAGCTTCTAGAATAGACGCCATTTTCTTACACAATATGCGGTATATTGTACACATACCGACTATGATTGCATTTACCCCAAAGAAAATGTACCCTTCATGTTCAATAAATTATGAAATTTTATTCTATAATCTTAAAGACCATATCACTGGGCACACTTAATTTTGGAGGTGGGTAATTTGGTTTACTAATTAATGGCCAATTAGCTGCTAGAATAGACGCCATTTTCTTACACAATATGCGGTATATTGTACACATACCGACTATGATTGCATTTACCCCAAACAAAATGTACCCTTCATGTTCAATAAATTATGAAATTTTGTTTCATAATCTTAAAGATCATACCACTGGACACATCTAATTTTGGAGGTGGCTAATTTGGTTCACTAATTAATGGCCAATTAGCTGCTAGAATAGACGCCATTTTCTTACACAATATGCGGTATATTGTACACATACCGACTATGATTGCATTTACCCCAAACAAAATGTACCCTTCATGTTCAATAAATTATGAAATTTTGTTTCAGAATCTTAAAGACCATACCACTGGGCACACTTAATTTTGGAGGTGGCTAATTTGGTTCACTAATTAATGGCTAATTAGCTGCTAGAATAGACGCTATTTTCGTACACAATATGCGGTATATTGTACACACCGACTATGACATGCACTCACCCGAAACAAGATGTACCCTTCATGTTTAATAAATTATGAAATTTTGTTTCATAATCGTAAAGACCATACTACTGGGCACACTTAATTTTGGAGTTGGCTAATTTGGTTCACTAATTAATGGCCAATTAGCTTCTAGAATAGACGCCATTTTCTTACACAATATGCGGTATATTGTACACATACCGACTATGATTGCATTTACCCCAAAGAAAATGTACCCTTCATGTTCAATAAATTATGAAATTTTATTCTATAATCTTAAAGACCATATCACTGGGCACACTTAATTTTGGAGGTGGGTAATTTGGTTTACTAATTAATGGCCAATTAGCTGCTAGAATAGACGCCATTTTCTTACACAATATGCGGTATATTGTACACATACCGACTATGATTGCATTTACCCCAAACAAAATGTACCCTTCATGTTCAATAAATTATGAAATTTTGTTTCATAATCTTAAAGACCATACCACTGGACACACTTAATTTTGGAGGTGGCTAATTTGGTTCACTAATTAATGGCCAATTAGCTGCTAGAATAGACGCCATTTTCTTACACAATATGCGGTATATTGTACACATACCGACTATGATTGCATTTACCCCAAACAAAATGTACCCTTCATGTTCAATAAATTATGAAATTTTGTTTCATAATCTTAACGACCATACCACTGGGCACACTTAATTTTGGAGGTGGCTAATTTGGTTCACTAATTAATGGCCAATTAGCTGCTAGAATAGACGCCATTTTCTTACACAATATGCGGTATATTGTACACATACCGACAATGATTGCATTTACCCCAAACAAAATGTACCCTTCATGTTCAATAAATTATGAAATTTTGTTTCATAATCTTAAAGACCATACCACTCGGCACACTTCTCTCTTCAGTTGTCTAATTTGGTTCACTAATTAATGGCTAATTAGCTGCTAGAATAGACGCCATTTTCTTACACAATATGCGGTATATTGTACACATACCGACTATGATTGCATTTACCCCAAACAAAATGTACCCTTCATGTTCAATAAATTATGAAATTTTGTTTCATAATCTTAAAGACCATACCACTGGGCACACTTAATTTTGGAGGTGGCTAATTTGGTTCACTAATTAATGGCCAATTAGCTGCTAGAATAGACGCCATTTTCTTACTCAATATCCGGTATATTGTACACATACCGACTACGATTGCACTTACCCCAAACAAAATGTACCCTTCGTGTTCAATAAATTATGAAATTTTGTTTCATAATCTTAAAGACCATACCATTGGGCACACTTAATTTTGGAGGTGGCTAATTTGGTTCACTAATTAATGGCCAATTAGCTGCTAGAATAGACGCCATTTTCTTACACAATATGCGGTATATTGTACACATACCGACAATGATTGCATTTACCCCAAACAAAATGTACCCTTCATGTTCAATAAATTATGAAATTTTGTTTCATAATCTTAAAGACCATACCACTGGGCACACTTGATTTTGGAGGTGGCTAATTTGGTTCACTAATTAATGGCTAATTAGCTGCTAGAATAGACGCCATTTTCTTACACAATATGCGGTATATTGTACACATACCGACTATGATTGCATTTACCCCAAACAAAATGTACCCTTCATGTTCAATAAATTATGAAATTTTGTTTCATAATCTTAAAGACCATACCACTGGGCACACTTAATTTTGGAGGTGGCTAATTTGGTTCACTAATTAATGGCCAATTAGCTGCTAGAATAGACGCCATTTTCTTACTCAATATCCGGTATATTGTACACATACCGACTACGATTGCACTTACCCCAAACAAAATGTACCCTTCGTGTTCAATAAATTATGAAATTTTGTTTCATAATCTTAAAGACCATACCATTGGGCACACTTAATTTTGGAGGTGGCTAATTTGGTTCACTAATTAATGGCCAATTAGCTGCTAGAATAGACGCCATATTTTCTTACACAATATGCGGTATATTGTACACATACCGACAATGATTGCATTTACCCCAAACAAAATGTACCCTTCATGTTCAATAAATTATGAAATTTTGTTTCATAATCTTAAAGACCATACCACTGGGCACACTTGATTTTGGAGGTGGCTAATTTGGTTCACTAATTAATGGCTAATTAGCTGCTAGAATAGACGCCATTTTCTTACACAATATGCGGTATATTGTACACATACCAAACTATGATTGCATTACCCCAAACAAAATGTACCCTTCATGTTCAATAAATTATGAAATTTTTGTTCATAATCTTAAAGACCATACCACTGGGCACACTTAATTTTGGAGGTGGCTAATTTGGTTCACTAATTAATGGCCAATTAGCTGCTAGAATAGACGCCATTTTCTTACTCAATATCCGGTATATTGTACACATACCGACAGATTGCACTTACCCCAAACAAAATGTACCCTTCATGTTCAATAAATTATGAAATTTTATTTCATAATCTTAAAGACCATACCATTGGGCACACTTAATTTTGGAGGTGGCTAATTTGGTTCACTAATTAATGGCCAATTAGCTGCTAGAATAGACGCCATTTTTCTTACACAATATGCGGTATATTGTACACATACCGACTATGATTGCATTTAGTTTACCCCAAACAAAATGTACCCTTCATGTTCAATAAATTATGAAATTTTGTTTCATAATCTTAAAGACCATACCACTGGGCACACTTAATTTTGCAGGTGGCTAATTTGGTTCACTAATTAATGGTTAATTAGCTGCTAGAATAGACGCTATTTTCGTACACAATATGCGGTATATTGTACACACCGACTATGACATGCACTCACCCGAAACAAGATGTACCCTTCATGTTTAATAAATTATGAAATTTGTTGTTTCATAATCGTAAAGACCATACCACTGGGCACACTTAATTTTGGAGTTGGCTAATTTGGTTCCCTAATTAATGGCCAATTAGCTTCTAGAATAGACGCCATTTTCTTACACAATATGCGGTATATTGTACACATACCGACTATGATTGCATTTACCCAAAGAAAATGTACCTTCATGTTCAATAAATTATGAAATTTTATTCTATAATCTTAAAGACCATATCACTGGGCACACTTAATTTTGGAGGTGGGTAATTTGGTTTACTAATTAATGGCCAATTAGCTGCTAGAATAGACGCCATTTTCTTACACAATGTACACATACCGACTATGATTGCATTTACCCCAAACAAAATGTACCCTTCATGTTCAATAAATTATGAAATTTTGTTTCATAATCTTAAAGACCATACCACTGGACACATCTAATTTTGGAGGTGGCTAATTTGGTTCACTAATTAATGGCCAATTAGCTGCTAGAATAGACGCCATTTTCTTACACAATATGCGGTATATTGTACACATACCGACTATGATTGCATTTACCCCAAACAAAATGTACCCTTCATGTTCAATAAATTATGAAATTTTGTTTCATAATCTTAAAGACCATACCACTGGGCACACTTAATTTTGGAGGTGGCTAATTTGGTTCACTAATTAATGGCTAATTAGCTGCTAGAATAGACGCTATTTTCGTACACAATATGCGGTATATTGTACACACCGACTATGACATGCACTCACCCGAAACAAGATGTACCCTTCATGTTTAATAAATTATGAAATTTTGTTTCATAATCGTAAAGACCATACCACTGGGCACAGTTAATTTTGGAGTTGGCTAATTTGGTTCACTAATTAATGGCCAATTAGCTTCTAGAATAGACGCCATTTTCTTACACAATATGCGGTATATTGTACACATACCGACTATGATTGCATTTACCCCAAAGAAAATGTACCCTTCATGTTCAATAAATTATGAAATTTTATTCTATAATCTTAAAGACCATATCACTGGGCACACTTAATTTTGGAGGTGGGTAATTTGGTTTACTAATTAATGGCCAATTAGCTGCTAGAATAGACGCCATTTTCTTACACAATATGCGGTATATTGTACACATACCGACTATGATTGCATTTACCCCAAACAAAATGTACCCTTCATGTTCAATAAATTATGAAATTTTGTTTCATAATCTTAAAGACCATACCACTGGACACACCTAATTTTGGAGGTGGCTAATTTGGTTCACTAATTAATGGCCAATTAGCTGCTAGAATAGACGCCATTTTCTTACACAATATGCGGTATATTGTACACATACCGACTATGATTGCATTTACCCCAAACAAAATGTACCCTTCATGTTCAATAAATTATGAAATTTTGTTTCATAATCTTAAAGACCATACCACTGGGCACACTTAATTTTGGAGGTGGCTAATTTGGTTCACTAATTAATGGCCAATTAGCTGCTAGAATAGACGCCATTTTCTTACACAATATGCGGTATATTGTACACATACCGACAATGATTGCATTTACCCCAAACAAAATGTACCCTTCATGTTCAATAAATTATGAAATTTTGTTTCATAATCTTAAAGACCATACCACTGGGCACACTTAATTTTGGAGGTGGCTAATTTGGTTCACTAATTAATGGCTAATTAGCTGCTAGAATAGACGCCATTTTCTTACACAATATGCGGTATATTGTACACATACCGACTATGATTGCATTTACCCCCAAACAAAATGTACCCTTCATGTTCAATAAATTATGAAATTTTGTTTCATAATCTTAAAGACCATACCACTGGGCACACTTAATTTTGGAGGTGGCTAATTTGGTTCACTAATTAATGGCCAATTAGCTGCTAGAATAGACGCCATTTTCTTACTCAATATCCGGTATATTGTACACATACCGACTACGATTGCACTTACCCCAAACAAAATGTACCCTTCATGTTCAATAAATTATGAAATTTTGTTTCATAATCTTAAAGACCATACCATTGGGCACACTTAATTTTGGAGGTGGCTAATTTGGTTCACTAATTAATTGCCAATTAGCTGCTAAAATAGACGCCATTTTCTTACACAATATGCGGTATATTGTACACATACCGACTATGATTGCATTTACCCCAAACAAAATGTACCCTTCATGTTCAATAAATTATGAAATTTTGTTTCATAATCTTAAAGACCATACCACTGGGCACACTTAATTTTGGAGGTGGGTAATTTGGTTCACTAATTAAAGGCCAATTAGCTGCTAGAATAGACGCCATTTTCTTACACAATATGCGGTATATTGTACACATACCGACTATGATTGCATTTACCCCAAACAAAATGTACCCTTCATGTTCAATAAATTATGAAATTTTGTTTCATAATCTTAAAGACCATACCACTGGGCACACTTAATTTTGGAGGTGGCTAATTTGGTTAACTAATTAATGGCTAATTAGCTGCTAGAATAGACGCTATTTTCGTACACAATATGCGGTATATTGTACACACCGACTATGACATGCACTCACCCGAAACAAGATGTACCCTTCATGTTTAATAAATTATGAAATTTTGTTTCATAATCGTGAAGACCATACCACTGGGCACACTTAATTTTAGAGTTGGCTAATTTGGTTCACTAATTAATGGCCAATTAGCTGCTAGAATAGACGCCATTTTCTTACACAATATGCGGTATATTGTACACATACCGACTATGATTGCATTTACTCCAAACAAAATGTACCCTTCATGTTCAATAAATTATGAAATTTTGTTTCATAATCTTAAAGACCATACCACTGGGCACACTTAATTTAGGAGGTGGCTAATTTGGTTCACTAATTAATGGTCAATTAGCTGCTAGAATAGACGCCATTTTCTTACACAATATGCGGTATATTGTACACATACCGACTATGATTGCACTTACCCCTAAGAAAATGTACCCTTCATGTTCAATAAATTATGAAATTTTATTCTATAATCTTAAAGACCATACCACTGGGCACACTTAATTTTGGAGGTGGCTAATTTGGTTCACTAATTAATGGCCAATTAGCTGCTAGAATAGACGCCACTTTCTTACACAATATGCGGTATATTGTACACATACCGACTATGATTGCACTTACCCCAAAGAAAATGTACCCTTCATGTTCAATAAATTATGAAATTTTGTTTCATAATCTTAAAGACCATACCATTGGGCACACTTAATTTTGGAAGTGGCTAATTTGGTTTACTAATTAATGGCCAATTAACTGCTAGAACAGACGCCATTTTCTTATACAATATGCGGTATATTGTACACACACCGACTATGACATGCACTCACCCGAAACAAGATGTACCCTTCATGTTTTATAAATTATGAAATTTTGTTTCATAATCTTAAAGAACATAGCACTGGGCACACTTAATTTTGGAGTTGGCTAATTTGGTTCACTAATTAATGGCCAATTAGCTGCTAGAATAGACGCCATTTTCTTACACAATATGCGGTATATTGTACACATACCGACTATGATTACATTTACCCCAAACAAAATGTACCCTTCATGTTCAATAAATTATAAAATTTTGTTTCATAATTTTAAAGACCATACCACTGGGCACACTTAATTTTGGAGGTGGCTAATTTGGTTCACTAATTAATGGCCAATTAGCTGCTAGAATAGACACCATTTTCTTACACAATATGCGGTATATTGTACACATACCGACTATGATTGCACTTATCCCAAAGAAAATGTACCCTTCATGTTCAATAAATTATGAAATTTTATTCTATAATCTTAAAGACCATACCACTGGGCACATTCAGTTTTGGAGGTGGCTAATTTGGTTCACTAATTAATGGCCAATTAGCTGCTAGAATAGACGCCATTTTCTTACACAATATGCGGTATATTGTACACATACCGACTATGATTGCACTTACCCCAAAGAAAATGTACCCTTTATGTTTAATAAATTATGAAATTTTGTTTCATAATCTTAAAGACCATACCACTAGGAACACTTAATTTTGGAGGTGGCTAATTTGGTTCACTAATTAATGGCCAATTAGCTGCTAGAATAGACGCCATTTTCTTACACAATATGCGGTATATTGTACACATGCCGACTATGATTGCACTTACCCCAAACAAAATGTACCCTTCATGTTTAATAAATTATGAAATTTTGTTTCATAATCTTAAAGACCATACCACTGGGCACACCTAATTTTGAGGGTGGCTAATTTGGTTCACTAATTAATGGCCAATTAGCTGCTAGAATAGACGCCATTTTCTTACACAATATGCGGTATATTGTACACATATCGACTATGATTGCATTTACCCCAAAGAAAATGTACACTTCATGTTCAATAAATTATGAAATTTTATTCTATAATCTTAAAGACCATACCACTGGGCACATTTAATTTTGGAGGTGGCTAATTTGGTTCACTAATTAATGGCCAATTAGCTGCTAGAATAGACGCCATTTTCTTACACAATATGCGGTATATTGTACACATACCGACTATGATTGCACTTACCCCAAAGAAAATGTACCCTTTATGTTTAATAAATTATGAAATTTTGTTTCATAATCTTAAAGACCATACCACTAGGAACACTTAATTTTGGAGGTGGCTAATTTGGTTCACTAATTAATGGCCAATTAGCTGCTAGAATAGACGCCATTTTCTTACACAATATGCGGTATATTGTACACATACCGACTGTGATTGCATTTACCCCAAACAAAATGTACCCTTCATGTTCAATAAATTATGAAATTTTGTTTCATAATCTTAAAGACCATACCACTGGGCACACTTAATTTTGGAGGTGGCTAATTTGGTTCACTAATTAATGGCCAATTAGCTGCTAGAATAGACGCCATTTTCTTACTCAATATGCGGTATATTGTACACATACCGACTACGATTGCACTTACCCCAAACAAAATGTACCCTTCATGTTCAATAAATTATGAAATTTTGTTTCATAATCTTAAAGACCATACCATTGGGCACACTTAATTTTGGAGGTGGCTAATTTGGTTCACTAATTAATTGCCAATTAGCTGCTAGAATAGACGCCATTTTCTTACACAATATGCGGTATATTGTACACACACCGACTATGACATGCACTCACCCGAAACAAGATGTACCCTTCATGTTCAAAAAATTATGAATTTTCTTTCCTCAATCTTAAAGACCATACCACTGGCCACATTCAATTTTAGAGGTGGATAATTTGGTTCACTAATTAATGGCCAATTAGCTGCTAGAATAGACGCCATTTTCTTACACAATATGCGGTATATTGTACACACACCGACTATGACATGCACTCACCCGAAACAAGATGTACCCTTCATGTTCAATAAATTATGAAATTTTATTCTATAATCTTAAAGACCCTACCACTGGGCACACTTACTTTTGGAGGTGGCTAATTTGGTTCACTAATTAATGTCCAATTAACTGCTAGAATAGACGCCATTTTCTTTCGCAATATGCGGTATATTGTACACACACCGACTATGACATGCACTCACCCGAAACAAGATGTACCCTTCATCTTCAATAAATTATTATTATTTTTTTCATAATCTGAAAGACCATACAACTGGGAACACTTAATTTTGGAGGTGGCTAATTTGGTTCACTAATTAATGGCCAATTAGCTGCTAGAATAGACGCCATTTTCTTACTCAATATGCGGTATATTGTACACACACCGACTATGACATGCACTCACCCGAAACAAGATGTACCCTTCATGTTTAATAAATTATGAAATGTTATTCTATAATCTTAAAGACCATACGATTGGGCACACTTAATTTTGGAGGTGGCTAATTTGGTTCACTAATTAATGGCTAATTATCTGCTAGAATAGACGCCATTTTCTTACACAATATGCGGTATATTGTACACATACCGACTATGATTGCACTTACCCCAAAGAAAATGTCCCCTTCATGTTCAATAAATTATGAATTTTCTTTCCACAATCTTAAAGACCATACCACTGGCCACATTCAGTTTTGGAGGTGGATAATTTGGTTCACTAATTAATGGCCAATTAGCTGCTAGAATAGACGCCATTTTCTTACACAATATGTGGTATATTGTACACACACCGACTATGACATGCACTCACCCGAAACAAGATGTACCCTTCATGTTCAATGAATTATGAAATTTTATTCTATAATCTTAAAGACCATACCATTGGGCACACTTAATTTTGGAGGTGTCTAATTTGGTTCACTAATTAATGGCCAATTAACTGCTACAACAGACGCCATTTTCTTACACAATATGCGGTATATTGTACACATACCGACTATGATTGCACTTACCCCAAAGAAAATGTACCCTTCATGTTCAATATATTATGAAATTTTATTCTATAATCTTAAAGACCATACCACTGGGCACACTTAATTTTGGAGGTGGCTAATTTGGTTCACTAATTAATGGCCAATTAACTGCTAGAATAGACGCCATTTTCTTACACAATATGCGGTATATTGTACACATACCGACTATGATTGCACTTACCCCAAACAAAATGTACCCTTCATGTTCAATAAATTATGAAATTTTGTTTCATAATCTTAAAGACCATACCACTGGGCAGACTTAATTTTGGAGGTGGCTAATTTGGTTCACTAATTAATGGCCAAGTAGTTGCTCGAATAGACGCCATTTTCTTACGCAATAATTATGCGGTATATTGTACACACACCGACTATGACATGCACTCACCCGAAACAAGATGTACCCTTCATGTTCAATAAATTATGAAATTTTATTCTATAATCTTAAAGACCCTACCACTGGGCACACTTACTTTTGGAGGTGGCTAATTTGGTTCACTAATTAATGTCCAATTAACTGCTAGAATAGACGCCATTTTCTTACGCAATATGCGGTATATTGTACACACACCGACTATGACATGCACTCACCCGAAACAAGATGTACCCATCATCTTCAATAAATTATGATTTTTTTTTTTCATAATCTGAAAGACCATACAAGGTTCCTTCCTCCATGATCTTAAAGACCACACCAATGGACACACTTTATTTCGGAATGTCGCTTGTTAGGCGCTCACCTATAGTGCGTGGACTTATGTACTTATTAATTACATTGTGCCATGGGAGGAAGTAAACAGAAGGAGTTACAACGACGTGTACTGTATCAATTTCTCATTTCTTGGATTTTTTTTTACACTCAGAGCAACGTGTTTATGGCCACAATGGCGTAAAACAACCAGTTATGATTATGATAGATGGGAGTTCCACACTTCTACTTTCCATTCTGAGGTCTTTTACATGTGAAACTGTACTGGAGTATTTCCATCGTTGGTACAGAATCGTGACTGGGTCAAACGACAGATATTGACTTAAAAAAAAACAATAGTGCATTGCTGTGCCAGTCATTTTATGAAGAATGCGGCTAAGACATGTAGAAAATATTACAAACACAACTTTAGAGATGCCATGTATTGGATGGGACTACTCCTAATATCTAGTGATATAAGTGACCTGAATGAAATTATAGAATCTATATCAAGTCTAACATGTTCCAAATTAACAACTGACCTGGTAAAAACACATTATCAGAAACTAAAATGTAAAGTAGAGCAAACCAAGCAAGGTACGCCCGAAAATAGTTTGTTTGAAGAAATATCAGAGCAGCAGGCTGAGGAATTCGAACAAAGCTCACAGATTGGAACTGAAGGCGACAATCTGAATATAACTCAGGATGAGTACCGGTATATTTCCAAAACTCCAAATTCTCCTTTCAAACTTCATTTCCAACAGGTTGTAAACAATGCCATTACCAAAGTAAACAGAAATAACATGCTCTACAAAGATAGTTCCACATTAACCGATAATGCATATTATGGCAAAGACTTTCTTAATTACTTACTTGAGTTTTCTCTGCCAAATATACCGAATTGGTCAACGCTGATGACGTATGATTTAGGTAGACATGGCAGTTCCGAACTATATGCAAATTTCTCAAATATGTACAAATCACTAAAGAAATCGAAATTTCAAAATATCACATCTGATAACCGCACCCAAGGGATTATAGAAAAAAGCATGGAAGAAGTTAAAAGGACAAAATTGGCTAACAAAAGGTGTACAAAACTTGATGAATTTGTGCTTATATGAGCGTGACATGTTGCCTCTTCAAAGGGAATTTTGCGAAGCTTTCTGCAAAAAAGAAGAAGAAGAAAGTCCATGCCAAATCAATTAAATTAACTACTGAAACGTGGAGCAAGCGTGTTCGAACCAGCACCCAAAATAATGAAGGAATTTACCTAATATAACACCCCCATCAAAGGGAGTGCACTTTAAAGCAAGAGCTAAGGAAAAACGCATGAGAAAACCCAACAACATTCTAGACTCAGAAAAGGGGGAAAGCATATATAAAGCACGATTCGCTTCCCAAAAAACAACATGCCCCCCAAAGTAATCATATTATTGAAAATCCACATGTCATGAATACCGTCAACCAGCACCCAGCGTCAATTCCAAGGGGTATTTCAAATGACAGAGTATCTTGTTAGTGGATTGCAACAGTTCAAGCTTTAAAGCCATTCATAGGTAAAGCTAAACTGAACATTTCTAGATTTCAAGGAAGTGATGTCTATCTTTGGCGACAGTTCGGACAACTGTTTGAAACGTTGGCACTAGACATACCCACAGCAATTTCTGTTCATACTGTGCGCCCAATGATTAAGGAATCTGCATTGCAAATGAAAATTAATTGCAACCAACAACACGATGCTGCTGAATTTTTTTCGCAGCTGATGGTGCCATTTCTTATTTAATCATGTCTAACAACTGAAATAGAAATATGTACAAGTGTAACGTGCCTAAACTGCAATGAAACCTCCGTTGTTGAAAATTCAACATCAGGTGTATTACCTGTTGCCGCCCAAAAAAAGTGTCTTGATGAATGTTTGCAACATTACTTTAGCGATGAAATTGTTAGGGATGTTGATTGCAGTCTTTGTAGTCAAAAGAAGTGTACAAAAGTAATTGTTTCTCGTATTGTAAACTGTCCTTCACTATTAGTCGTGCAATTATTAAGATTCCATGCTGTTCATGGAAAACGGGGGAAAATAACAGCATACATTGATCCAAGTGTCGTAATTGATTTGTCAAAGTTACACACCTGCAGTTTACCGTTTGCGTTCAGTTGTTGTCCATGAAGGCAATTCACTAGAAAGTGGCCATTATAAGACATTCGTCATGAACCCGGTGGATTCAAATATTACAGAATTCAACGACGCAAACGTACAACATACAAGTGTTTTGCGTTTCACCAATCATGTTTCTGAAACAGGGTATTTATTTTTTTTATGAGAAAATAGATTCAATTACAAACAATCTTACACATAACATTGCATCAGAAAACGAAGAGATTTATTTCAAAGTCAGTGAAGGAGAGCAAGAACTTGTCCGCCTTCTTTGGGCCTCTTATGATGAAAAAAACATGCACAGCGTTGCTTTGCGTGAGGACAGAACGAACGATTTTATTTCATTCCACCAACTGGCCATGATTTGCCGCAACCCTAAACCACCTGTGCTAAAACGTTTGAAGTATATCTACGCAAACTACCACTGTGGATGGTTGAGCGAATCATTAGTCGATTTCTATATCACCCAATTGTGTCAATTAGTTAAAAGACTAGTCTTGGTTTGTTTTGTTCGTATATAACATTCAGATTAGAGTTAGTTAAACCTGACTTGTAAACTTCGTCTGTATTTTTCAGTATAGATTTAACTCAGTTAAATATATATATATATAAATAAATATATATTTGTTGTATCCCTTTATGTATTATCCTATCTTCACCCTAGCCTTACTACAAGCTGCCACCTCTACCTATTGTGTGGCTCAGTAATCCCTCCTTTACCCTAGCTTTTTTCACAAGCTGCCACATCTACCTATTGTGTGGCTCTATAATCCCTCCTTTGTTCACTTCTGATACTCCTATTAGCTTTTTCTAGACTGATGGTTATCTTTAATTGGCTACTATTTTTCCCGCCTTTTTGGATCCTGCATGCCCCATGATCCTTTGCTTTTCCTTTTCACTATAAGTGGATATGTATTTTTGTTTATACCTTGTCAAAGCCTCTGATGAAGATCCGGTTTGGATCGAAAGCTAAGGCCACCCTCCCGATTTAATTTATATTTATATATATATATATATATATATATATATATATATATATATATATATACTTGTAGTAAAACTAGTGGAACGCTGGTAGTTGTAACTCCGAGTTTCACGCGTTATGCGATCATCAGACAACCGATAGTCACCAAGTGATTACTCCTATATATATATAGGCCTACACGCACACGACTCGCTCAATGATGCGTGGTAATTACCTATTGTTTGCGGGCCTTGTGTGTAAGCTTGTTTGTTGGCAGTTTGTGGTTTGTTGACGCGGTACTGTTCCTCGTCACGTGTCATCGCTTTTGAAGTTGCAGAGGTAGAACTTGTTTTCATGGCGGCATTTTGATATGAGTTCGGGTCGTTTGTTGAGGAGTATCCTCTTGTCGGCGTTTATGATGGAGAGCTTCTCTGTGAGGCAAAGGTTGCACCGTTTCGATTCACTGTTGTATGCTTGAGATCTACAGGCTACCGACCAGTTGATGGTGAATGGTTTCTTGTTCCTTTTCAATTGCCAAATGTGCTTGGAGAGTTCCGTGCTGTTCTGGTACTTCTCATGCCTGAAAGACTGTGTGTGGTTGCCGTATCTTAGCTTGAATGGAAGCGCGGTGAGACCTATGGGTGCACCCCACTAAATAAACTGCCATAGTAAACAGTGCTAAATACAAAATATTCAAAAATCATTAAAAAATACTTAGAAGTCCCACAGTTTTTAAAACCAAAAGAAAAAATATTGATCGATATATAACCTTTTATATTCTTCTCTATTTACTTTCTAAAGTCCAGGTTTCCAGGGAGTTATTCTCATCCCAATGAAAACCACCCTCTACAGTAGTGAAAACGTCCACACTGAAAAGCAGCCATTTTGGAAAAAGGCCTTACGCTTGAAATCAAATTAGGACCACTTTTTCAGGGCCTAGTGTGTCCAAAATACTCACAGTTGGAAGCCAAGGACCCCCAGGTTATGATAGTGGGCCATTATTACACAATCCATCAAATGAATGGGCCTCAAATCTTTGTTTTTCAGAAAAATTTGAGGGCATACACTTTATGATAAATAGCTCGGCGCATGAATTCCTCACTATTTAGTGGGGTGCACCCTATAAAGAGATGATTTTTTTCAATTTGACTTGGGAACACACTAAGGACATCGAGTATATTGCAGAGGTCATGTTTCTGAAAAAAATTGAAATTATTAATCCACTGCAAAATGCCAGCTTTAAGCATATTGGTTCGTCTATGATGTTTCTGTGCAGTTTGCAATGGATAACCATGCATTGTGTATGCATTATTGTATTTCTTGGGTGCAATGTTTTTCTTTAAAAATTTCTTTAAATAACAATTAGTTTCCTCCTTGAATATTTAAACAATATCTGAGATATTATCTAAAGGCAATTTCAGACAGTTTTACAAAATTAACCTTATTAGGCGGATCCAGGTTGACAGAAAATGGGGCCTCATACACAATGAATCATACGCTGAGGGGGCAATCACGAGCCTTTCTTCACATGATGTGCTGAGAAGAAAATGTAAAATGTAAATTGTTTCATGGTAAACAGACCACAAAGAGAAAGAACATCCCCAACCCTGCATACATCCCCCATGTATATACAGGTCCTTGCAAAGAGAGTTGATAGGTGATGGAGAGGGGCGAATGGTACAATCAGTTGTACACAATTTCAAACCTTCATTATTAATGCATGCATTCCTGAACCAGTACTATTTTAGAAACAACTACTTGTAATAGTTTTGTGAATTTTACTAATGCAACACACATGTAACACTAATTAAAGACAACAAATAACAACCAACTTCCAATGATAATGCACAATTTCAATAGCCGAAAAAGACATGCAGACTATGGTATTAATTTCACAATTCCACATACCTTTTGTTGTAACAGTACTGTATTCATCCAATAAAGACCTGAAATACAAGGATATTGAATGGGAAAATTTAATGTGTAAAGATTTTCATTTATTATCAGCCTTACTGATACTGTAAACAAAAGCACACGTTTAAATCCCACCATCAAAACAAACCATGGACGACGCCATTTTGAATCTATAGGGTGCACCCCACTAAATAAACTGCCATAGTAAACAGTGCTAAATACAAAATATTCAAAAATCATTAAAAAATACTTAGAAGTCCCACAGTTTTTAAAACCAAAGAAAAAATATTGATCGATATATAACCTTTTATATTCTTCTCTATTTACTTTCTAAAGTCCAGGTTTCCAGGAGTTATTCTCATCCCAATGAAAACCACCCTCTACAGTAGTGAAAACGTCCACACTGAAAAGCAGCCATTTTGGAAAAAGGCCTTACGCTTGAAATCAAATTAGGACCACTTTTTCAGGGCCTAGTGTGTCCAAAATACTCACAGTTGGAAGCCAAGGACCCCCAGGTTATGATAGTGGGCCATTATTACACAATCCATCAAATGAATGGGCCTCAAATCTTTGTTTTCAGAAAATTTGAGGGCATACACTTTATGATAAATAGCTCGGCGCATGAATTCCTCACTATTTAGTGGGGTGCACCCTATGTACAGATGAGAGTTGTTTGGTTGCTTAACTTCGGCATTGTAGATGATGTTGCTGGCCTGGCACTTTCCTTGCAGAGGCATAGGTCTTTCTTGCGGCAGTTGCAGTCCTTACGGTCGGTCCCTTTGTCGTTCGATGAGACTTGTTTGTTGTGTGCCTTGATGATACTGGCGATGTTGGGCATGCAGCTGTAACTGATCTTGACCGTGTTCCTGTTGAATATCTTGTTCAGTTTGGAGTTCCTCGGGAAGTGCTTGCTGATGAGTTTCAGGAATATACCGCCAATGTTTGTTGTCACGTTTTTGCTGAATGGAGGGTTGAACCAGATGACGTTGCGCTGCCTGTTCCGTTTTTCCTTAGTAGGTTGGCTATCGATGTAGGTGAGGCCTTCCGTGTATCCGCTGGATCTTATAGTGCGTCCTCGTAAGCTGGGGAGGCTTTCTTGAAGATGTCTTCATCGTGCGAGATGCCCGATATGTGTCGGCTGATGGAGGCGGGTAGGTTCTTGATGATGTTAGGCGGGTGGTTAGACTGCTTGTGGATGTACATGGGTCGGTCGTTTGGTTTCCGGAAGGGGTAGTGCTTGCCGTTGCTCAGATTGAAGGTGATGTCGAGAAAGTTCGTGATCTTTAGGTTACCGTCGATTGTGATGCTTAGGCCGAGTTCCTTGAATAACTTTGTTATGTCCTTCCTGATTCGGTCGGCTCTGCTGCCGGTGATGTTTTTGAAGACTGCCAAGCCGTCGTCCCTGTAGAGTCCAATTCCTTCTTTCCCATACCGTTTTGACGTGTCCAGGATGTAGAGGCCTACCAACTCGCATACCTCAGCCCCGTCGTAGCTGCCCATTGTTACGTCGAAGAGGTCATTGTTGCCTTTTTTCCCTCCATGGCGTGCCTTTGTCGAATAGTAGAGACTTCCTGGCGTGCATGATGATCTTGGTGTCTTGTTGGGAGATGTGAGCGTGTTTTTTAGCGAAGGCTATGGCTTTTCTCAGCAGGCTTTCCGATATGGAGGGGTAGAAATCAACAATGTCAAAACTGATGAATGTGTGCTTGTCCTTTTGCTTGATGTTCTTGAACCACTCTATCACTGACGTCGAGTTCCTCCACTGGTTGACCGCTATGGCAGCTCTTACGGCGTTGTTGATTCTGTCCAAGATTTGTTTGCTGACAATTCCTGTTTCGCTCTTTGCGGGGTTGATGATATATATATATATATATATATATATATATATATATATATATATATATATATATATATATATATATATATATATATATATATATATATATATATATATATATATGTATATATATATATATATATATGTATATATATATATATATATGTATATATATATATATATATGTATATATATATATATATATATATATGGTTGTTGCAATTAATAGGTCTAATTATAATCATTACGTGCCATTATGGTGATATACCGTACAATAGATTATACTCAATCGGCACCGGTGCAAGGGTTTCTAACAAAAACAAACGAACCAAACAAAAAGCAACTTCAAATTTCTGGTTCTTGAAAAACACGCTGTACGCAACAATGATTGTGGCAATGAATAGGTATTGTAATCATACACAATATACCCAATCGGCAGCGGTCCTTGGGTTTCTAAAAAAAATATAAAAAAAGCAATTTGAAATTTCTGGTTCTTAAAAAAAATATATAGTATTTTATTTTTATTTTTTATATTTCTCTCTCAATGAATTCGAAATACAAAGGTCTCAATCAAGCCCTTTGGAGTCTGGTACAATTAACTTACCATTGTGCCAAAATCGTTATTAACTTCAGTAGGCATTATGTTATGAAAAATAACAGACCTATATTGCTTGTACTAAACTTCACAATACCGTCACTCATTAAGCGCGGCTGTAAACGGCAAGCGAGGGGCTGATTTAAAATATGGGCCCATTCATTGGGCATTTTTAAAGCTCCGTTGAAATTATTAACTTAGCGATGGGGCCCAGACCCCAAATTATTGCACTCATCTGCAGACACCTAACTTGATTAACTCCAAAAATCGAGTTTTGCATGGATTTGTTGGTTTGGCTCACCAATAGCATACATCCAGTTATGGCCATAAAAACTCGTTGACGCCACCTGCTTAAAGGTCAAGCGCGTGATGGACTTAGTAGAAATTGTTATGGAGAGGCATTAACCCTTGTGGTTAATCAATGCCACGGTTTTATGGCCACGTTTGGTCAGTTTGTGTACGTGAAGTTAGTTTGCTTCGTGGGTTTAATGTTGATAATCAACTTTTACTTTGAGACACACTAGATGATACCAGAATGCAGTGCGATATTCACTCATCATGTCAGCATAGTGAGAGAAAAAAACGCGCCACCGCACCGATTTTGAAGCCGACGTAGGACCTGAAACCATATCCTTTTTTGGCCAAAACTAAAACTCATTTACTATGTAACGATTCTTTGTTAATACCAGTAACATTGTGTTACTTATCTTGTGTACAAGCTTCATGTATATTCATAATTATATTAATCTATTTTTGAATGTTTCATATGTTTACAAGTATGATTTTATTGTCCCCTTGTGTGGAAAAAATAAAGGAATGAATGAATGAAAAATACGTCTTGCAAAATAAAATATTTAAAATGCATAATATAATGAATCCATTAATATTGAATAGTGTTCATGTGCATATGTACATACGTGTAAAGTACAAGTAAAGACTGTTTGCTGTGACACCATGTTAAATTCTACAGGCATTGATTAGTTCTGAAAATAGCAAAAACATACAGTTTTCCTGACGAAAATGTGTCCGACTTAAAACATGCTGGACGGTAAGCCACTAAAGGCCCGCGTGCGTGCCGCATTTTGACAACAAGCCTTGTTTACTTGTTTACGGGTCTTGTTTACTTGTTTTGATAACCGAGCGCAATATTGCCCAATAAGAATCATCACCTTTATTTTGATACCTTACTTTCTTCAATAGTCAAATGATAAACAAATTATTAATAATTTCACGCTTGACCTTGATTAATTAATTCCCGGAGATATAATAGAGTTATTCGTAACGCACTTTTACCGCTTCGTCACTATGTAAAAATACAACGATTTGATGTGTACAATTAATTGAAAAGATCATCATTTAAAAACATAATGGGATGAATTTATTTTAAAACATTTTTTTCTTCATAAAGACACGTTGTACATATAACATTAGGACAAAAACCTTTATACTTCATCCCTTTAAATACATCTGAACTCAAGAGGGCGCTCTTACAAAAGGCAGAATTGATTCTATCAAAACGGGTTTCACTGACGCCAAACAGTCTGGGCTGTGTGTGCTCTGTATAATTATAGCTTTCAAACATAAGCAATTATATAAATGAAATACAAACAATTAAAAATAAAAGCAAAATCCATCACATGTTTGTAGTTGTATTAGTGCAGTGTAAGTTTAACTGGACTTGATATGGCTATTGGTGTATATAGGACCGAACTTTCTCTATACAACTGTCAGCAGACGCATCGTAAGTTAAAACCAAAGTTGTTGAGCTGTGTTATTTTTAGGCGATTATTTAAAGACTAGATGTCAGAATGACTGATAAGATGGGGCTTATCCCTAACCATGTTAGGGATAACAATAACTTTAACATTCAACAATAACTTTAACATTATAATGATCATATTGCCCACAGTAGTAAACAAAAGAAGCATAATTGTTCTAGCTGATAGATTTAGTTGCGACCAGCAGCAGCAGGCTGCTGGTCGTGGGATTTTTGTTGCATCTATAGCAAGCCTTATTTGAACCCTGAGCCAAAACAGCCAATATTACTATTTCTTACACATCCATATCCGTTGTAAACCTAATCTTTCCATCATATAGGTGCAGTAGGTTTTAAAGTATTATACCGCGGCCATCTTTGCTTTCCTGTACACAAGTCTATGACAGGTAGACAGGTTCCTTCCAATGTGATGGATCCAATCATAACGATACCGCCTGTAGATAGGGAACGTGACTATGGTAGACGATGTGTGAGGGAAAAAACAATACACAGTGGCCAATAATGGTTCATTGGGGTAAAACAATAATGGAAATGTTTTCCAAAATATTTTTGAAATAAATTAATAAACATTTTCAGAAATTTCCTTAAAATTGTCCAAAATGATTTATAATTTCATTATAATAATATTTTAAAATCCAAATTAATGTTTCACACCCAAATAATTTGTTTTATTCAGGTGGAGGTGGGTTGGATTTAGGAGGAGGGTTAGGACAAAAATATCCGTTTAGGGGTGGTCATTGGAATGTTGACGATTAGGATAAACAAAATCTACAATGGGCAGGAGCTCAAATCTTCATGAGGGATGGGGGTATATATCCCCTAAAGATTTGCAATTATCCATCGATAGAGGGAGGGCTTTTCACCTGGATCACAGCTGCGTCTCTTGTCTCTGCCGAGGACGGGGTAGTGTGTAGGAAGTCATTGTGTATACCCTGTAGTTAGAGGAAGGGGAAAAACGCCTTCCTATTACGCCCACCCCACCCCCGACACCCTAAACACTGGTTTAACACTGCTGGTTCCAAACTGGGACACGAATGATATAATGATCAGACCATGTCGAAACACGTTGAATCCTCATTGGACTTTTTGAGGTGTGGCAGACACAGGAGGGCGCTTTTCAGAATGGGTAATTGTGTAACTGCAAAGGAGTTCACCCAATCTAAACAGCGCCCTCTTTTGTGAGAAGAGGGAAAGATGAAAGAAGGGTACATTTTATTTGGGGTAAATGCAATCATATTCGGTGTGTGTACAATATACCGTATATTGTGTAAGAAAATGGCGTCTATTTTAGCAGTTAATTGGCCATTAATTAGTGAACCAAATTAGCCACCTCCCAAATTAAGTGTGCCCAGTGGTATGGTCTTTAAGATTATAGAATAAAATTTCATAATTTATTGAACATGAAGGGTACATTTTGTTTGGGGTAAGTGCAATCACAGTCGGTATGTGTACAATATACCGCATATTGTGTGAAAATGGCGTCTATTCTAGCAGCTAATTGTGTGGTAATTAGTGAACCAAATTAGCCACCTCCAAAATTAAGTGTTCCCAGTGGTCTGGTCGTTAAGATTATTAAAAAAAATTTCATAATTTATTTAACATGAAGGGTACATTTTGTTTTGGGTAAATGCAATCATATTCGGTGTGTACAATATACCGCATATTGAGTAAGAAAATGGCGTCTATTCTAGCAGCTAATTGGCCATTAATTAGTGAACCAAATTAGCCACCTCCAAAATTAAGTGTAATTGGTATGGTCTTTTAAGATTATAGAATAAAATTTCATAATTTATTGAACATGAAGGGTACATTTTGTTTGGGGTAAGTGCAATCATAGTCGGTATGTGTACAATATACCGCATGTTGTAAGAAAATGGCGTCTATTCTAGCAGCTAATTGGCCATTAATTAGTGAACCAAATTAGCCACCTCCAAAATTAAGTGTTCCCAGTGGTATGGTTTTTAAGATTATGAAACAAAATTTCATAATTTATTGAACATGAAGGGTACATTTTGTTTCGGGTGAGTGCATGTCATAGTCGGTGTGTGTACAATATACCGCATATTGCGTAAGAAAAATAATGGCGTCTATTCTAGCAGCTAATTAGCCATTAATTAGTGAACCAAATTAGCCACCTCCAAAATTAAGTGTGCCCAGTGGTATGGTCTTTAAGATTATAGAATAAAATTTCATAATTTATTGAACATGAAGGGTACATTTTGTTTGGGGTAAGTGCAATCATAGTCGGTATGTGTACAATATACCGCATATTGTGTAAGAAAATGGCGTCTATTCTAGCAGCTAATTGGCCATTAATTAGAGAACCAAATTAGCCACCTCCAAAATGAAGTGTTCCCAGTGGTATGGTCTTTAAGATTATGAAACAAAATTTCATAATTTATTAAACATGAAGGGTACATTTTGTTTGGGGTAAATGCAATCATATTCGGTGTGTGTACAATATACCGCATATTGAGTAAGAAAATGGCGTCTATTCTAGCAGCTAATTGGCCATTAATTAGTGAACCAAATTAGCCACCTCCAAAATTAAGTGTTCCCAGTGGTATGGTCTTTAAGATTATGAAACAAAATTTCATAATTTATTAAACATGAAGGGTACATTTTGTTTGGGGTAAATGCAATCATAGTCGGTATGTGTACAATATACCGCATATTGAGTAAGAAAATGGCGTCTATTCTAGCAGCTAATTGGCCATTAATTAGTGAACCAAATTAGCCACCTCCAAAATTAAGTGTGCCCAGTGGTATGGTCTTTAAGATTATGAAACAAAATTTCATAATTTATTGAACATGAAGGGTACATTTTGTTTCGGGTGAGTGCATGTCATAGTCGGTGTGTACAATATACCGCATATTGCGTAAGAAAAATAATGGCGTCTATTCTAGCAGCTAATTAGCCATTAATTAGTGAACCAAATTAGCCACCTCCAAAATTAAGTGTGCCCAGTGGTATGGTCTTTAAAGATGGACTACAACGATAACTCTCACATTAAATTGACTATCGAACCTTGTTTATGTTGTGTTCAGGTAACAATTTATTGTTGTGGTCATGTTTTTCTCTTTATAATTTTGTTGCAATTTGACCGAAAAAATTAGACCCCGCTTCTTCGATTTTTGAAATTTTCCCGCCCTGCACTGGTTCCCGACAAAGACCCATTGAAAATCCACTATGAAATCCACGATATAGTACCAGCGGACTTGTAAACCAGCGAAAAGGGATGACGTATAACCCATGAGCACCCGAGGTAAACGAAGACGCCATGTTACTTCCGTGTATAGTATACATGCGTTTTCATGCGTCAGCAGAGGCATGAAGTTTTTATGAAGCTTTTTTTCGACGTTGTTGTGTAACAGTTATATAATGCCGACTTCATGTGTTGTTGGTGGATGCACTAGAAATAGTATTAAGAATCCAGAGACTCATTTTTTTCTATTTCCGCGGGATCCTGCGATATCAAAGGAATGGGTGAAGTTCGTGAACAATACACGAAAGGATTTCACCTTCATGCCAAAACTCCTGGATCCGCCCCTTCTGATATTTGCCTGTTTTTATCACTTTATCTGCCTCCCATGTATTTAATCTTTTATAATCTTTGCTATTGTTACTTTAGGTTATTTTATTATATTTAAAGGGCCTGGGAGCATTTTATTCAAATGGATTTGGTGCTATATACATGTATTTTATATTTTTTATTAATATTTGATTGAAGACAGAATGACATGGCCTGTACACATTTTTATTGTTATTCTATTCTTGTTTTTTACAATTTATTGCCACTGTACACTCAGAACAAGTTTTAAGTTTTATAGGCAGAAGTACATGAGATTTACCAACATGAGATTTACAATATTAGTCTTTGTCACACTTCTCCCTTTTGTGATGCAAAGCCAAAAAACCTAATTGAATTAGCTTTAATCCAAGAAAATCTGAACCTGCTCAGCAGTAGAGTTATGCTGATTGTAAGTTCTTTCCTGTGAAAAGAGCAGCAAGTGTGAAACGAATTTCAAAGGATTTCCAGTTCGGTTTAACAGAACAATGGCCAAGTTCCAAACAAGTATGTACAGGATTTTGATTAAGTTGTTTTCGTCATCAAGAGGCAACTTTTTTAATTTTGATATTTTAACCTCAAAAATAAACTCAATTGTTGGTTGCAAATACATACATATTTTGTCTTGTCATTTATTCGAAAGTACTAAGGTCTTGTAAAATTTTCAGTTCTTGGCATCTTTCTGCCATACCGAATTTGTAATGTTTTTACCATAGTGTATTGCTGGCAACATAAAACAAGTTTATTTCACATTAGTGCTAAATTCATCAACTTCTCCCCCCCCCCCGAAAAGACACAAAATGAAATACACACGTAATTGATTCTGCCATTGATCATGGTTTATGAACGCACAAAATAATTTGTAACTCCCTCCAAATCATTATAACTAGGAAATAATGTTACCAATTTAAACAATTAAACACAGCCAATGGGCCGACTCCAGTGGTGGAGACGACAATCCTGTGTACTCTCCATCAGGGTTTGGGAACGTCCTGTGGATTGCGTCCATTACCCATGACGGCAGTGGCTCCCGGTTGAAACGGCCAAGATAACCTCAACACCACCTCACCACTTGCCGATATGCAACATGGCG
>CM055823.1:35677162-35709371 GCA_029582265.1 Zoroaster sp. YZ-2022
CCAATTTTGGGGAAAATAAACTTATACAATATTACAGTATATTGGTCAACATACCAACTCAACCGTTTCATTACTCCAAGTCTTTGAGAAATTTTGGCAGCAGTTTTATCAATGTGTGTCCCATCTGAGATATTGATCAAACCATACACCACCAAGATATTTAAATTCGGTCACATTCTCAATATATCATCTTTAATTTTAACAGTCAGATTATCATCTTTTATTTTTTGAGATGTGCCAAAAGTCATAACTTTAGTTTTCGAAGCATTGAGAGTTAATAATTTATTATTATACATCCATTCAGAGACAATTTGGCAATTCTTCATTCAAAACACAATCGCTTTTGTTTCTCACTTCTAAAAGCTTGAAAAGATTGGTCTAATTTTTTTGTTTCTGTGGGTTTTCTGAATTGACTCACAATTTAATTTTTGTTTAACGTGATATATTTTTTAAATCGTGATTTGCCGATATCTTGATACAACTTAAAAAGGTTCTCGATATTGAGAATTAAAAAGGCTTACAATTTTTAATGAAGAGTGAAGTTATACAAGGGCCTTTTTGTGTAGGTTCTAATGAAATCTTCATCGGGTTTTTACATCTACCTTGGGAATTTACGAAAACAAAGGAATGTTCCACAAATCTTGTGCGAAAAATTAAGAAAATAAAATAAGAATTATGGTAAATAATTTTGTAAATTGTAATTATCTTTGTCAGAAAGGAAGTCGATGTTGTGTATGAATGTGTTGGAAGGAGATGTTTGACACTTGTTTGAAAAAGGTAAGTACGTTTTAGGCCTTTCCCCGTAACAACACACAAACATAATTGTCAAAGTTATTCATTGTAAAGTTAGCCATCTGTGTCTTATTCCCTGAATACAACAGATTGGCATGTACCTGTATATAATCATTATAGTAACCTGTCTAATTTTGTCTGTTTGAATGCAGGGGAAACCTCGCTTTCAAATGCCATTGGATTTTACAAGTAAAACTATATAATGGGAAATAAGCTATACATGCATTTATTTATTCCTTATGTCAGGAATGAACTTTTCTTTGGAACTATCACGAACACAATGTGTGCAAATTCAGGAAAATCTGAACAATTATATAAGCAAAACTTTTACAAACTGGAAAAACAATGCTTTAGGAAAAGGGTTTACCTTTCGTTTCAACTTGAGCTAAACCACACCCTGTTACTGCTCTTTGATTGCCATCAACACTTTCCAAAGAAGAATGGGAACTGCATTGTGAACGGACAACATGCTTTCTAAAAACTCTTGCACTGATCACGTAGCCGCTGGGTATTGGTGCATGCAGCATGTAAGCTACAGAGTGTGGTTGTGAGAATTACAGACTCACTTTTGTATTTATCGTGAATAAGGCGAATAGCTGAAACTTTCACGATCGGGCTAGATCTTGATGAGTCATAAATGCATAAAATCCGTTTTAAATCTTTCATTCATTCATTTTATTTCCACATCAATGCAAACAATAAGTAGCAGAAGTACATTCTTGAAATAAGTTAACATACGTGTAAAAGTAGATAAGACTAAACAAAGATGTGGAGGGGGTTTTGCAAGAAGCAAAAGCTTGTCGGGTGCAAACCCCCTCCTTATATTATTTGTGCTCTAAGTTAAATCTAGACTTAAAGCATAAATAATAAAACAAACATTTTTTGGTTACAGAAATGAGTACAAATATCAATGAACGAAAGACATTTAATGTGTATCTTGATTCAAAGATAGCTAAGTTTATGACGTTTTTATGACAGTTTATGACGTTTTTATGACAGTTTATGACATTTTGTCAGTGTATTTACCCTTTCTTACCAAAAGTGTTGATGCCAGGTTTGACGCCGAATCCATTCTCTCCACAGTCTGTCTCACAAAGGACGTCTCATCATCATCGGCTTCGTCTCGGGGTACAGTGGAGACACTGTGCCGTCACCATCGCTGGACGAAGAGCAGATGCTTCTAGTAAGAACATTTGTCGTAATACAGAAAACACGTGCTGGTTTTTTTTACTATACTTCCGAGGACCTCCCATTGTTCGCCTCTATTGTTCTCGTTGTTGTTGAACTTTAACTTTCTTGGGCATGTCCCATAGGATTTTTGCGCAAATGTGTCGAGGATCATGAGGACTTGATCTAGGAACTGTATATTGTTCCTATTTGTTATCAATCAAGTCTCGAAGTACCTACCTGCTCATCAGTCCCACTGTAGCATACCGAGGGCTTAAACCAGAACTGGGTATGTCCACTTTGCCTAAAAATGTGTTATGGGGAGTTTCTGATTTTTAAGAAAAGATTTAAACTTTTAAACCCATTTTTCAATGTTTTCAATGTTTATAAACAGTCGGGGCTAAAAGTCATGATACAGGAAACCTTTGGGAAAGCCCAACCAAGCCCCTCGCTACCTGGCGCCTTAGTAGTCTATTCTTTTGGTGATTCTTTAATACCGTAACAATACAGTATATGTACCTGAATCAACCTAACTTGGACTTCTGGAGGTAGATTTTGATAGTCATGCATGTCTTTACCATCCGTTAACACACCCCTACGTGATGACATTTTGTCCAATCAGATTATCGTGGGCATTTATGTAGTATTGTTATTGAATCTTACCCTTTGATTTTGATAAATATTAGCACCCTTTATAGTTCACTTCCCTTTCCAATATCCGCTTGCTGACGATGCAATTTCTGCGCAGCAGTCTAAGTCCCAGGGGTTGTTTCCCGGACCTCGATTGTCCGCTATGAATATGTAATCCATACAAGGACGCTACTTTTGCTCATGCATAATGCACCAGCGAGAGCCCTGTGTGCGTGCCACCCCTCCGCCACGTGGCTTGGAGCCGTCCTTTTTGGACTTAGTCTATATTTCCGAATACTTTCCTCGGAGTCCACCCTTCACACCGAACACGGTTCGTGGTGAACCACGGCCAAACAGTCACCGTGACTGACCTGGTCAGTCATTAGTCGTGTGCTCATGTGTAGTGCTCTTCCCTAACCTGGCAAGCACAGCCGCTGTTCCCCTCATGTGCACAATAAGCAGCATCGGCAACATAATAACATGCCCAGTAAGCATTTTCCCTTGAACACGCCTCCTCCTTTCTAAGTTGTCGATCACTTCACTTTCGTCAAATACCTGCTTACCTTATATGGAACAAGGACCTGTTGTATACCCCGATTTTGCACACGTTTCTACCCTTGTAGACGCGGAAGCCAAGCTTCTCATTGGCTAAAGACGCTAAAGTAGAGCTTATGTTTTATTCATTCCCAGGCCCCAGATTTCTAATATAATCCCAAAGATTTCCTGATCTCCAAGCGAGAAGATTGCGGTTCCGAATGAAATCTGCGACCCGACTCAGTCGATCCCATGACAGTGCGATATACCGAACTATTACAGTGCAGTGCCTCGTTCGTTAATGACCAATGGTGCAGGGCGTCGATACTGGCCGATTGGTTCGCCCCACATGTAAGCTAATGCGGTCTGATACACACTCTGGCCCCGTCCTAGAGACACACCCAGTAGTCAAGCCCCGTGTGGTCCCCGTCGTAGAGACCGACCAGCCGCCCGTCTCTCGGTATAGCAGCCTGCCCGTACCGTATGCCGGTGACAAGCCGCGCGAACGAACGATGAGTCCCCACTGTTGACTGCCAATAGTTGGTATTTGTACACCCTATTCCAGGAACTTAACACAAGTATATAAGTTTAATCTGACATTGACGCGTATACGCTACCACTCCTGTCACACATGTTACCTAGGGGTGCCTGTTATTATTGTGTTAAATAGTGATGTTAATAATAAACCAACCCCATTGATTGGAGATTGTCTACAACAAAGTTTGTATATCCGACTATTATTGTTGTTGACCCACGAAAGTGGGGAATGCAACATTATAGCATGAATGTATATATAATAATGATTTTCAAATGCCGCTTTTGTTTTTTTTGTTTTTATTCCGCCAGCTGTTTAAGAGGTCCATCAGTGTGAAAGATGGGTTCTTGTTGTCAGTTATTATGACGAGTGGCGGCGAGTCGGTTGCCCAGAGCAAGCAAAACCTTAGCAGCCGAGGGTCACTAAAAGATCAGGTTGATCTCGGCAGAGAGAACAGCGAAGGGGGTACTTCAAGGGGATTGAGAGCATTAGACGAATTGTAGACGCCATGGAAGATGGTCTTCTCGATTAAGTGACAATTAAGAGAATAAGACTATTTTTGCGCCCTGCAACTATGCTAATTTTAATTTGTGTTGATGCACATACTTTAATTAGGCTGTATATTTTTCAGTTATGTCGAAGCAGATATCCGAAATTGGAAATCGTCAGGTACCCGGGTACCTGTAAAGATGTGTAAATAAAAAAAACACGAGTTTCTGTTGTTTTATTAGAGTCACAATAAACGTGGATTTAGTGCAATAATTTTACTGACTCTATTTAAAACGACTTGCAGCAACCCCTTAATTTTTGAACAACATATTAACTGAAAAGCAGTAACTTTCACAGATTGGTTGTGCGATATCTGTTTCAATTAAAAGTAATCATACTCATAGAAGCAGTTTTGCCAACATTACCAATGCTGTACCTTCCCTTCAATGTATATCTTGATTCAAGAGAGGTAAGTATACTCATAGAAGCAGTTTGGCTAACATTACCAATGTTGTACCTTCCCCTTTATTACAAAAACAATATTGTGTTTTTGTTTCAGTATCTCTACACTAAGAAAAGCGAAGGGAAGATTGTGGTGGAGATTAACGAAGCCCTTCCATCAGCGGGATCGTGATTGGCTACTCATTTAAATATACTAATGATAATTGGTCAATCACTCTGATAGGCCCTTTAGTTCATAAATAAGCAATGGTGATTGATCAGGCACTGTAAGTCTGTATGACTGTTATTGGTTTATATAGTTCATCAACTGAAGGCCTATGATTTATTTTTGAATAAGGCCCCCCCCCCCCAAATGTCTCCAGTTTCTGGGCATAGGTCGGCTTCAAATTCGGTGCTATTTACGTGGGTTTTTTTTATTGGTATTTTTTTCCAGAAAGTAATACACGTTAACATGAATACACCATATGATACCCAATATGCAGCAGAGTGCACCCCCTCCCATTGTGTCTTCGTTGTGTTCCAGGAATCGTAGGAATTCTTTAGAGGACTTTCGGGGGAGAGGTGTTAGTGTATAGGGACATTTGGGGGTGGCACTCTGCTGCATATCGAGCATGGTATAGTATACACAGTTATTGGGAACCAGAACAAATTTCCCAGACACAAAGTATGGTGGCTAAGAGTGGCCTATGTGAAAAAAAGTTGTTTAAACAAAGTGTGGCAGACTTCCAATCAATCCAGAAATTTTGGCTGCAAGTGGACATCGTTTCATAGCCCAAAAAACTTTATAAAAAACTAAATACAACAAAAGAGACCAGAAACCGGAGACTTTTTTTTGGGGGGGGGGCCTAATAAAATTGTTGGTTTTTACATAATATTGATCAATTAGGGAAGGTACAACATTGGCAATTACTAGATTTTCAAATGAGCAAATTAAAAAGTCTAAAAAGTTACTTGGTGTGAAGCTGGTACACGTATCAAACATACTGAGATAAATAACTCATCTTAGGCCAAAAAAGTCTCTGGTTTCTGGTCATAGGGTGGCTTCAAAATCGGTGGCAGGTGACGCACGGTAGCCATATTAATCTTTTTTTTTTGGCCAACCAATGAAATGCATGTATACGCAGTTATTGGAACCAGACCAAATTATAATACAGGAAGTATGATAGCTAAGACAGGCTGCACAAATCGGGCAAACGATTATACTCCTTTGTGAAAAAAGTCATCATTCTATCAATTGAGCAAAACATGTTTTGTGGGTAATTTAGACAAATTATGAGCATTTATAATTTATTTAGTGTAGGATTCAGTGAAAAAAAATTAAAAAATTAAAAGAATATATTTTATAAATTATAAAATGAGATGTTTACTTGAGACTTCAAATGTAATAATAAAAAGTAATCAAAGGTCGTCATAAATAAAATCAAAAAGCAAGCTTTATACTTTAGTGATTTTTTTCCCCAGGGAGTGTCTTGAGAATACTAGGGTGATTTCATGGCAGGCAATCAGTGTACATGTCTATATGTGCATTTTTGACATTTTTGTTCTCCGATCTCCACATAATATCAACATTTTAAACAATTTCACAGACAAGATTTGGTGAGAAGTGGTGCTGTACTTAAGTACCAAAATATTTTTTAAACCGTTTCTCTCTAGCAATGGAGATGCTCTTCTGTAAACATGTGAACAGGGGTGTGATTTGACAAAAGTCATCAGATATTGTTGGTTGTTGTCGGCGATTAGTAGGACCGGAATATGATTATTGAAATTTGAAAGGGTAATGTTAGGCCTTCCTAAAAATAAAAAAATTTAAAAAATTTAAAAAAACGTGTTTAGGATTCGGTCATTGGATAAGCGTTTTTGCGAGTTCGGTTGTGCTGCGATGACGTCATTGTTCTGACCAAAATGTGAACCAAAAGTTGCGCTTGGTTTCAAGATGGCGGATTGTAAAAAGTAACAAAAGTTTTGTTAATTATTTGAGAAAACGTGATGGAATGATTGTCCGTATACAAATTGTACATCTTTCAAGTTTATTACCAGCGTTATGTCGGTGTCCCCATGTCGTAAATGTATATACGTACATTTGGTTGATGTACCAGGCGCGGATCCAGGGGGGGTCCGCGGGGGAACGTGCCCCCCGGGGAAATTGAGTTAAAAAAATAAAAAAAAGGGGGGAAAAAATTAATTAGTTAGTCTACATTTCGTTTGCAACCGGTAGTCTGTGATCGGGTTGCAAAGCAAAGCTAAGTCTGGTTTCTTGACCCGATTCCTCCACGTCTATAAATTGTTCCGTTTCGTCTGAAGAAGGGTTGGGGTACCGTGTGGAAATTACAATCGCCGATGTCAATTTATCGTCGGATTCTACGCCAGTACGCATAGGCCTGCGAAGTACGATGAGTCTTGCAGCTGATCTGCCGATGGTTTTAAGGAACAGGGCAAGGAACAGTATGAAATCAAGCCCTTTTCTTGAAAATTTCAACTGGACTGAATTAAAACCAAGAAAAATTCCGGATAAATTAAAACTGAAGTCAAAAACTGCAAATTAAATGCCAAAAATCGGGGCCAGGGAGAAACTTATATTGTTGTAGTCATGACATCGCTAAAATAATGGCTAAAAATAATGGCTAAAATAATTATATGTATATATATATATATTCTCCATATAATCTTGAAAACTTTTGCAAAAAAGTCAGGAATCGCCTCAGATTGCACCACAGAGCATCCAGAATCCAAAATTTTCAGGCCCTTAAGCGGGCCCCGGACCTTTATAATGGCTAGCTCGCATTTAATAATAATAATAACTAGAGTATAGAGTTTGTAAAAAAACAAACTCAAGGTGTTTGGGATTCATGTTATGGTGTCATCACCTAAAGTTGTTTAAAAATGCAAAATAAATCCAAAATGTTAACATTGTATAAGTTTGTATTTAACAGAAATAAAGAGCATATTTTAAGTGTACTATGAATTAAAGAGCTTTTATTATCAGATTATTGTCTTTCTCCCAGTTATGATAAACAACATTTAAGAAATCTAATCCTTAATAGAACGCCCATTATTACAGCTAAAATGGGGAGACATTGCAGGAACGAGCCAAGCCAGGCAGCTTATTTTTTCTGCAGTACAATTCCTCATTCACTTACAAATTCCCATAAAAATCTAATGTTACAAAGGTTGAAAAGGTTCTTCAATAGTTAATTCACCAAAAACTTGCACGAGCATGTTAGTCTAGTGAGTAGAATGCTCGTTCTCAAAGGTGTTTGGTTGTTCATCATGTTATGACGTCATCACCTAAAGTTGTTTAAAAAGTACATTAATTAAGTCTGAACTTGGTAAATATGGTTTCCGCTTCAGAAAAGTTTCATGATAAAAACTTGCATCCGTGGTGTCAAGTGCGACTTGACAAGAGACTACGGCTATGGAGTTAAGTTCAGCATGTGACTTGACTTCAGACTACTGAACCATGGAGCGTGCAATGAAAATGCATTCAGAAATTGAGTTTCGTGACGCATATCATGCATGAGCGTAAACAGTTTAATAGATAATTACATGTAAATTCTAATTATATAAATCCACACTCACAAAACTTGCCAGTTTGGCAGATATTTGCATTTGAACTATGACATGAAAATAGCGCCCTCTTTCGGTCATTCTTAAAAAACTGTACATTTTTATGGGGATTTTTGTATAATTGAATAGTTCACATGGGCTATGTTTTTTATGTTTCCCCTACCCTAATCTGTCAAATCGGTCCAGTGAGGTAGGGAAGTTTGGAAAGGGGATTCCATATTTGGGAAATATTTGATGTCATTGTAAAGAAATGAACCAGTTTAAAAAAATCTTGCCTTGAATAAAAGGTCTGAACCCGACTGCTCCCTGAACGTCCTCTACCCATTACTCCCAGGGTAGGATCTATGGTGTCGTGGTGTAGTATTCCAATTTAATTGATCATGTGAAAAACTTCTAACTTGTCCATACATTTCAATATTTTGGGGTTTCATTTTCCCATCCCCATCTCCTTACCTTGAGCTCCACCCTCTTTAGGCAACCCTGGATCTAACCCTACCTACATCAAAGACCAATTTGTGAATCTTTTTCATCTTTAAAAAGTAAATTATTGGTTATTAATTGTCAACGTTTGTGTAAATATTTAAATTGATTAAACACATTCTTCGTTAATACATAAAAATTAATAAGATATTTAAATAAAGGAAATGCGAAACAACATTATCTTTTGAATGACACTGCTGCTTTATTTTGTCATGGTCATGATACTCCTTTTCCATCCATTTTGCACCCATCAATAATAATCCATTTCATACAGGATAAGGTTATCCAAACTTCTGGGTCTAATTTGCAATGAAAAGAATACTTTTTCTGAAGTACAAAATACAAAATAAGTGAACCTGTAGTCCCTAACATTAATTGGATTTGGCTGGTATTGTTAAATCTTTGGCACTTAAAAACTTTTACTGGTGCATGAAAGAAAGTCAACAGAATGTTTTAATTAAAGTTAATGGTTAAAGGAGCAACATTATCTCAATCAGAGTAGACTTTCAACGGGTCATGGAATCAGTGTCCTAGTGTAAGATGAACAAAGCGGGTGATTGAAAATTACTGGCTCATTTGTTAAGCAGTCTGCAAGGATAAGTCATCTGAAGTTGATGGCCAGGGTAGCTGTAATGCAATGTGATTTTGTTCATTATAAGTGTATTATAGTACAGCTGATGCATTGAAAAGTGTGTGAAGATAGGCACTTTCATGTGAAAATCTCTGCTTCTCCAGCACCTTTACTGCTGTCTACACTCACTGGCCAAAAGTATTGCAACATGCTCAAAATAGCACTTTACAGTAACAGGTGAGATGATCATTTCGTCTGATTTCATCAATTGTGTATTACATAATTTCCAAGCAAGAACAGTAAAAAGAACATTGACTTCAAAACATAGGCACTTTCAAGAAGTCTTAAGTAGTGTAAATAAAATAAAATAAATTATTGTAACACAGTTCTCCAAACTGAACTTTGGTGTGTGTTGCAATACTTATGGTCAGTGAGTGTATATCAGTATCAGTGCATAATGTATCTGAGCCAACTGCAGTCTCTACCAGTTCTTTTGCAGTGAGAGATTGGCTGTACACCATGTCAATTGTATTCTTAGTAAATGATCTATGAATTTCCAGCGTAGGAAATGTACTTTTCAGACGTGTTTTCAGATTGTGGGACCTGTACTTACTGCAGTCAACTCCCTCCACTTCTTGTACGCACTTGATGAACTTACGATATAATGACTTTGTGAAAAGTATTTCATTGTTTTTATTATTTTCTTTTGGATGACTTCTTCACAGAATTTTATTTATGCATCATTGTACCAAATAGGTATTTCGTCTGATGGATCTGGCCTTGTCAAGAATTGGGTACATACTCATTATAGCAAAGACAATGATAGCAAACTTCTAAACCCACAAGATCTTTATGTTCGATTTGCAAAAGTAACCTCTCATCTTTCCATTGGGCTGCTTCAAACAGTTGGCATGCAATCAAGGTTTGGCACTGTGAATACAATTTTTCGCAGTTTGTCAGGGAGTAACTCTGATGAAGACCACGGTTTTCTTCTCTGGGGTTCAGTGCTGCATTCTTACCACTCAACCTCATATTGACCTGAATATGTATGAAGAAAGAATGATAAATATTTAATAGAAATAGAGGAATAAGTGAGTAAGGGGAATGGGCATTGTAGACAAAAAGAGAGTGAAAATTAACAAAAGTAAACACACAAGACAAGGTAAACAGATAGAAAGAAACGAAAAAGCAACATATAACTAGAAACAATTTTACTGGATACTAAGCTTGGGCAATAAACATGATATCGAATATTGCGATAACTTTTTTTTGCGATAACTTTTTTATTCGATTACAATATCGAGAACCTATTTAAGTTATCGGCATATCGCGAATACAAATATATCACAATAAAATATAAATTGACATTGTGAGTCAAGTCAGAAATTCCATGGAAATAAAATCATTAGTCTTTTGAGCTTTTAGAAATGAGAAACAAAAGCAAACTACTTCAGAAGTACATACACGCTCTGCAAATAAATTAGAAATTTATTGTGACACTTGTAGAGGGGTACACACACCTGTGGTTATTGGCTCTAAAGCAATCATGCATGAATGCAAAAAAAGAATTGCGATATTATTGAAAATTGCAATATATGTTTGCCGATATATCGTGGATAAAAAAAAATCGTTATTGCCCAAGCTTACTGAATACTTGAAACTTGATTGAATTTTTGGAAAGAATGTCATATCCGACCGCCACTTTTTAAGGGTTTTTTGGAAATTTGTGCAACCACTAACCAGTTAAAAATTATTCTATCGATTTTTGGTGGTACAGAAAGCGAAAACTATCTTTAAAATCCACTTTTATGATGGTTTTCGGACTTTATTTCCCTTCTAAAAAATCCTCCCCTTCAGAAAATAGAACGATCATATTATAGTTGCCACTGCGCATGTACAATGACTGTGTTGGTCACTAATTGTGGAGTTTACAACATCAGACTGACATGACTGAGGAATTCATCGTATACCAAAATGGATTATTTTTCATGAAATAAATATCCTGGAATAATTTGAAGTATATGTCCATCATCATCCATATGTTCTCCACCTTACTACATGAAGGTAGGTAAGATTACTTTATTGGTTATATTGAATGAGAAAAAGTGGCGGTTCGATACAACATTCTAACCGAATTTTTCAATATTTGCCTACCTTGATGTTTCTGTTTCTTCTCATGTCTTCCTCTCCCTGCAAATGGCATGGAAGCATTTGTACCACTCAGAGTGGTACCCATAAATCTGTAAATCAAATGGTAATTAATTTTAGGAATGTCAGCTATTCATCCATACATGTAAAATAATAAATAATTGGGTCAGCAGCCATCTTCATTGTATACACTATGAAAAAATAACCCAAAACTTTAGTTCAGCTTGAAGTTCATTTCCATGCTTATTTACACCGCCAAAGGTTGAATATTCTTGGCTCATGTACAAAGTTATGTTTGTGCAACTAGTATTACTTTTAACTTTTAAGTATCTGATAAACTTCCATTATAAAGATACCATTTTTCAACAGTGCTGATTTTTTTCCTCAAAAAAGTGCCCCTTTCAGGATTTTGATGGATTTGGGGTGGTTAGGGCGTTATAGTTTATTTTGTTGGTCAAGGTTATTTTGTTGGTCAAGGTATTAACATGGTAACTATTGAAAATAATCACCAAGAATGATCTTTTTTTGAAATTGTCACAAAAAAAGTATAATAATGTCAATAACAACAGACACAATACTGAGGGACAGACCACAATGAGATATTAAAAGTCTGACGACATAAGTTAAATTGTCAAGGATATTTTTCATATATGTTGATATAGGCCTAAGTCCAACTATTTTACAAAAAATATGTAGTCTGATTAGGTCCAGATATTTTTCAAATTCTTTTAAAATTAATTCCTACATTACCTGTAACGTTAGCTGTAACAGAGATTCTGTGATTGTTCATTACCAGCGACGTTGTTATGTACGTTAGCTCCAACAGCCCTAACGTTAGACCATTCCTTGCTCGGTGTCCTTTCTCTATGGTTAGACATGGACATTGGCAATATCACACTCAACCATACCGTCTATTGCTTCCATCCACTTGCACATGAAAGAAACTTTGTCAAACTTATTTCAAATTTTGATAACAATTTGGATTCCATGCTAGACAAATTATTATTAATAGTACATTTTCTGCGACGCATTTTCTGCAGACAGGCCCGACACTCAGGGAAGCCATTGTTTTTGCTGCTGCATGGTACTGTGCGCGTGCATAGCGCATGCATGGCAGGTCATGACCTGCGCGGTCTTCGTAAGCTCGAACTATTCTATTCTAATTAGATAATGCATATACACACACTAGGCCGATATGTCTGTGTGTAAGAGAACGTCAGTATGGCTGTGCTTCTGAATAGTTGTTCGTTTAAACTTCTGTTTTCGACCGGAAGGAGAGGTCAAATTGGGGTCATGTCTGTGTAAGAAATGTGACATAGTTCAAGGTCTTTAAGATGATGCAAAGATTGTGAAAAACATTTCTGTGGTTCATGAGATATGATTTTTTGAAATGTTTAGAAATTTTCAACTTCCGGTTTCGACCGGAAGGAGAGGTCGGATTGGAGTCACGTCTGTGTACGAAAAATTACATAATTACAGATCTGTAACATGGTGCAATGACTGTGAAAATATCGTTTGTGGTTCATGAGATATGATTTTTGAAAATATTAAACTTTGATTTAGTGTAATTCGATATCTGATGATCTCACTATGACCTCACAATTTGACATAAAACTACATGTTAAGGTCTAACTATGTGTGAAGTTTTAAGGTTCTGTGAACTCAGCAACTATGTTTTTGTCTCTGGATAATTCTTATTAAGAAGAAGAAGAAGAAGAAGAAAAGAAAAAAACCCGAACAATATCAAGAGGTGTTTGGGCACCAACCCAAACACCTAAAAAACATGATTACAAACAATATACAATGTTAGCATAGGAAAAAAAATTCGTGTTGGGTGTGCCCCCCGTCTAAAAAATTCCTGGATCCGCGCCTGTGTACGGTATTTAAAAAATAAATTGGCGTATTGAGACGATAATATCGTACGTCGCCGATATCATGGCCGTCGATAATCGACTATAAAAAAAAATCAATATCGTCACCCCTAATCCAGAACAAACGTTTCGTTATATATTATAGTATTAGCCAGCAATACCTTTGGGTGTCTTTTTGATGCCCTGTTTGCTAAATTGGACACCTTTTTTAATTTGCAGTACACATGTAAAAGTTAAATATTTGAAAACTGTTTTTCATTTATATGTACGTTTGGCTGGTAAATCCGCTAAGCAAATTTTTCATACTATATTTGAATATTTGCATACTAATATCGCGATACCTTTTTTTATTCGATTACGATATCGAAAACCTTTTCACGTTGCAGCGATATTGGCAAACTGCGACTAAAAATATATCGAAAAAAAAGGGGAAAAAAGGCATTGTGAGTCCAACGGCGGATCCAGGGGGGGGCCAACGGGGGCCATGGCCCCCCCCAAAAAACCGAAGCTGTACGCCCCCCAAAAGAAAAGAAAGAAAAGAAAAGAAAAAAAGGGGAAAAGAGAGACAAAACAAAACCCCACAACTTTACGCCCCTCCTTGTGCAGCTAAGTCTTGCTTATACGTTCAGCTTTTGTTAAAGTATGCAAATTACAACACACTGATTGGCTACATGAATGTGTTCATAATCCTACTACGATCCAGCATTGCCACAAAATTTGCAATGGTAGTTTGTGCAGTTAAAGCCAACTGCATTAGACGAGGCATACACGGTGATTGTATGCATGGCTTATGCACACGCGACTGGTTGTGTGGGGTTTCCTGGATATTAGGTGAGCCATGCAACGTCCGCAATGTAGGCCTACGTTTACTTGGCGCGAACATCGCGTGCATAAAACGCATTTCAATCTTTGTGAGTACGAGCAGGAGCAGTGACTTGAAAGATTCGTCTTCCATCGTCATATGAGCAGTAAGTATCAACGTAAAATACAGTGGGCTGTTTTGCAGCACTGTGTAGATTACACAACAATGTATGTACATACCATAACACTCTGGGGACTCCATGCGGGCACCAGCCTAACCCAGATGAGTGGCCATATCTTAAAAACATGTCAATGATTGTTTTTCTGAAAATCTACCCTTTTGTAGAAAGGATCAATTTTGATCAATAATAACTGCCGTTAATTCCAGAGTTCTGTGTCATCAATGGATTATTTCAGGCGGCTTTATTTAAACATTAATTTGCATTAATAACTTTACAACTTGCACGATTAGCAGCGTAAGTTTGTCATAATCATACAACGCCACACCCCAGTGGAGCCGGCTAGCTCCTGTGCACGTAGCTATAGGAAAGGAAAGTGTCAATGGAAACTTTACAGAAAAAATGAGCCCCTCCCAACAGGACCCTAGCCTACAATCACAAGGTTGCGGGTTCAAATCCAAAGCTTATCACTGAAATTTCATACTAAATCAAGTATTGTCGTCTAGACCCACAAAACAAACAAACCCCACCAGAAACGTTTTGCGCTCGCAAATACGCCCCTCCACTGAGCATTTGGCCCCCCCTAAACTTTGGGCCTAGATCCGCCGTTGTGTGAGTCAAGTCAGAAATTCTTTGGAAAAATAATTAGTGAGTCTTTAGCTTTTGGAAGTGAGAAACAAAAGCGAACTACATCAGAAGGGCATACAAGCTATGCAAACGAATTTGCGATTTATTGTGACGTTTGCAGAGAGGGGTACATACCTGTTGTGGTTATCGGCTCTTATAAAGTAATCATGCATGAATGAAATAAAATATCGCGATACTATCGAAAATCGCGATATATGTTTGCCAATATATCGTGGATGAAAAAAATCACTATCGCCCAAGCTTAATTACTAACTACACGGCAGGTGAGACTTACAACATACTCTGCGAATGCACATCTACTCATGGAGTAAACACCCTGACCGAGCTTGAAATTATTGACCTCGTTGCCAAGGGCAACGACCTCAGCAACAGCCTGAAAAGAGTAAAAATTCAAAATAATGTCAGTATATGAATAACTTTACCCTGACAATTCCCTGAAAATTTGTTTTACCATGAAATAAATAGTTCACAGCAATTTCATGATGACGCAACACCGTGAAAACACCATGAAATACTCTTGGAATTCCTTCGTCGTGAAAACACTATGAAAACGCCATGAGCTTCTTGTGGCAGTTTTTGGGGCAGCTCATTAATTCTCGAGAGCGCCGTGAATTTGCTGTGGAATCACCGTGAACATTATTCCCAATATCTGAGAGGAAGGAGACACCGTGAAATTGCTGTGAAATTACAGTGAACTGTTATTTTATGGCGTTTTGTTTTTTAAACGTTTTTTTTTTCAGGGCATTTTCATGGTGAAATTGTTCATAGTGGGGCGTATAACCGGCTATTTTGTCTACTTCACGAACACGCAGAGGGGGCGAAATGGCGGACAGTTAAAGACCGATCCATGAAGCCTTGCCCCATTGCGTATTGACCAATCACAGCCGCGATCAGCCCTAAATTGCCTTGTTTATTGTAATTATGTGTAGAAAATATTTAGATGTCGCTGTGAAGTTAAATAATTAATGTACGTTTAATCCATTTATTGTATAGACAATCATAGGTAATATTTATATTACCCTAAATGATACCTTTGGGAGACATTCCCATAGACTTGTGCACAAACAAAACCCTTACCCTGACCCTACCTCTAACCCTCCCCTCCCCTCCCCAAACTCTGTACAGATCGGTTTTGCAGCCCAAGGAATCACTTTAGGTTAGTATATACAGTGCTATACACACGGTGTCGCTGCAGGGAAAATTTAAATTAATCGCATAATGCATACAGGATGTTTACATGTCTGTCTCGCTCCCTATTTTCTTTTTGGTTTTTTGGTTTTTTTTATTTTTTTTATTTTTTTTATTTTTTTTGCCAACAGGGAAATACGTGATACATACACGGGGACCAAATTTCCCATACTGAAAGTATGGTGGCCAAGGGAGGCCTCACTAAACGGGCAACCGTGAAAAAATCGTTTAAAACACAGCACGGTAGAATTCCTATCGATCCAGTATTCCAATCGATCCATTTTTGTTGCAATTGGACATTGTTTCATAGCAACAACAACACACAAAAAAATTAATATATTAAAAAAAAATTTTTTTAATGCTGAGGCGACGCACGCGGAGACCAGAAACCGGTGACTCTTTTTGGTAGGCCTTAAGGAGACATGTTATGATGAATAATTATGCATTATGGGGACATCTGACCTTAGGGAGACAATTGTAATGTCTCCCTAATGTCTAACTTCTATTTCTAGGCAAAATGTTACCGTCAGAAATCAGTGCTTTCCGAGTTTCTGTGAAAAAAAACTACTTCACAGATGACCTCCTGCTTGTGTTCGAATCCCGCCCAAGTCGCCTGTGAGCTTTTTTTTCACAGACACTCGGAAAGCACTGAGTACGCAGCGCTATACACACGTCGGTGATGTGCAAAATTATAAATCAATCGACGCAAGAATTTCATCTACCGATATACACGATTGCTGTTACTCCTGGATTATACTGATCGTAAAGCATGTATCGACATGCATGGCTGGTGTCAGTGTCATCAGCGTGCAGGTACATTGAAGTGGGGTCAAGACAGCTCGACCCTTGTGACAACTCGACACGGACAACTCGTAACGTGCAGCAAAAATAGCGTCCCTTACATGTACATAATGTGGGTGACTTATTTGACTGCTTTGTTTACGTTTTTTGTCATCCGTCCTTTGTCGGACTTTTGGACTATTATTTGGATTATGGCCAAAGATTGGCATCTAATTTAATAAATTTACCAACATTTTTTTATAAATCGTAGCATTGCACATTTTGTTTTCTTTTAACAAGGAAGACAGCTATAATTTTTTTTTTTTTAGAATCTATATATAATTATCACTCTTCCAATCGCGCTTGCGCGGAAAAAGGCCTGACCTGCTTTTTATTATGTACCAGTATTTTTTTTAAAACAGAGATTCGGTTTAATAAATTGTTGCTCGCTTATATAGGCTAATGCTCAGCCCGTAGTAACTCATTAAAAGATCTAGTATCTTGAGGCTTCGGTTTTAAAACACTCGACACTATCGAAGGCAGAATGTCAACTAACAGCAGGTAGGATTTGTTGATTGTGTTTTGTTGTTGTTGTTTATTTGTTTATTTATTTTTTGTGTGCATGTGTGTTTTATATTCTACTTAAGATTTATTCAGATATTGAATTAGCAATGCAATGCGCTTGTCCTATTCTGTGTTTTATTCTAACTTTGCATAGATAAGTTGATTTCTTCATTGCTTTATTAAATCTGTCGGATATCCCCTTCTGCACAATATCTTTTTTTAGTTCTGTTTCAAGTATACAAAGAGAGCTTACCATTCACATTCACCAAAGTAACACTTGAAAAAAATGTTTCCACCTATTTCAAAATTTTAAGAAAAAAATCAGTTCACATTAGTTCACTTTGGTAGTATTTGCTGTTGTTCGTAAATGATACACTATTATACACTGTAAAAAACATGTAAATGTACAGCAAAATGCAGGCAACTCTATTTCCAACAATTTGCTGTATTACAATTTTACATAACAAGTGTGTTAAACTGATTTACACAATGTCTGTAAACGCTTAATAATGAAACTGCAGTACGTTTCCATATTTGTTTGGACATATTCTTTGTGGGCCGAAAAAGAGAATCACAGAATGGGTAAAACAAACAAACGTGGAAACGTATTGCAGTTTCATTATTAAGCGTTTACAGAATTTGTGTAAATCATCACTTTAACACACTTGTTATGTAAAATTATAATACAGCAAATTATTGGAAATAAAGTTGCCTGCATTTTGCTGTAAATTTAATTTTTTTTTTTTTTTTTTTTTTTTTTTCTTTTTTTTAATATTTTTAATTTTTTTTTATTATTATTTTTTTAAAGTTTTTTTTTACAGTGTATCCATATTCTCCTATACAGTGGAGTGCCATGGTCGAGCGGTTTAGTACATCGGATTTGTGTTCTGATGGCTGAGTCGTCAGAATGTGGGTTCGAATCCCAGCCGTGACAGTGGTGCTTGTGTCCTTGAGCAAGACACTTTACCATAATTGCTTCTCTCCACCCAGGGGTCAAATGGGTACCTGTGAGGGCAGAGTTGGTTGATTAATAATAATAATAATAATGTGTGGATTTATATAGCGCACGTATCCACCAACTAAGTGGTGCTCAAGGCGCATTATATTATTATCCCTGCTCATAAGGCTCATAAGGCTCATAAATCATTCCTGAAACCATCTCAGCTCCCTGGGGAGTATACAGCTCAATTGCTGCCATTTCTAGCGCATATAGAGCAAACCAACTCTGCCTTCACAGGTACCCATTTAACCCCTGGGTGGAGAGAAGCATACTCCCCAGGGAGCTGAGATGGTTTCAGGAATGATTTATGAGCCTTATGAGCAGGGGTAATAGTATAATGCGCCTTGAGCACCACTCAGTTGGTGGATACGTGCGCTATATTATAAGTCCACACATTATTATTATTATTATTATTATATCATTGTACTGATCGAAACGTCGACTAGAAGGGGGCTGTGTGCCCATACACCATTGGTGATTACTATTTGCAGGATCCGGAGTTAGGCAATGGGCAAAGGGGCATGTCTTCTCTTGTTTTATCGTCATGCATGTAAATTGACCATTCGTTTTCTGTGTGCCTCCCAGGGGCGTAGTGAAGGCATTTTCGGTGTGGAAGCCAGTTTGCCGACTGACATCAATGGTGTAGCCAGGATTTTCAGAGTTGGAGGGAGGGAGGGAGGGGGGGGGGGGCAAACCGTTTTTTGTGGGTTAATTTACCGACACAACACTAATAATGACCAGACAAATTTACTTTGTTTTCCCCAAAAAATGGACAATCTCTAAAAGACGCTCAACAAAACCGCATCGCTCTAGTTCCGCGAGTGAAATACAATGTATTAACAACTAAAGTAAAAACAACTAGTACTGATAACAAACAACAGCAAATCTTCACTGCTTAGAAACACGATACATTTACAGTCGGCAAACCTATATATCTGTAGGTTTGCCGACTGAAAATTTATTCTGGACCAGCCCTTGTTCTAGTACCTTTGATATTTCATTTGCCGACTGCGGCTCTAAATGCCGACTGAGAAAAAAAAAATTATTGGGGGTGCCACACCCCCACACCCCACCCCGCTAGCTACGGCCCTGGTGCCTCCTCCTCTCTTGGCAGCCGTGCCCGCGTGTATTCACGCAAAGGGTAAATACGCATGCGTAGTAGTGCGTAGTAGACTGCCGCATCGGGGAACAGTCCCGCGGAGTCCATGCGGCGTGCCATGCGCGCCAACAGGCTAGGCAGGGCGCCATGCCTAGACTGGTCCCTCTTTATCCTACATCAAGGATATAGACAGGCTCTTGGCATACCATTCAAGGGTTTTCATTGGATAAGTTCACTGCATGATCTCTTTTATGTTGTCCTCTTTCGGCTGCTCCCGTTAGGGGTCGCCACAGCGGATCATGATCCGCATATTTGATTTGGCATAGGTTTTACGCCGGGTGCCCTTCCTGACGCAATCCTCCCATTTATCCGGGCTTGGGACCGGCACTAAGCGTGCACTGGCTTGTATATCCCCAGTGGCTGGGTTCAATTCGGCCCTCGCAGCAATTATGGTAAATGTGCTAAGTCAGTGCATGCATGGCAGTAAATGAAAGAACAAACATAACGCTGGGATGTTGAACATGCTGTACTATACTGCATTATTGTGTACATTGTATATATCGTTTCGGTTTGCGGTAACACCATGTGTTTATCTCAACCATGGAGGAAGTCCTCCATGTCTCAACTAACGTGAAGCTGAGATACAGGTTCTGATAAACACATGGTGTTACCGCAAACCGAAACGATATCGATATTCCACCATGCAAAGCCTCAAAACTTATACATTGTATATGTTCTTCTGCTTCTCCCGCTGGGTAGCACTATGGTCACACAGACATACCGCGGCGGAGCTTTTAAGTAGGACGAATACGGCGAGAGGGCATCCCCCGACGACGCGGTCGTTATTGGAAGGCGTAGGCCTACTGAAACTTGGCATATTAAAATTCACCATACTCCACATATTCAATATTTGCTCGTCTGAATGTAATGTGTGACTTTGTTTGAATCTTTCTTCAATAGGTGTGACGAGCACAGCATTAAACAAAAATAAAGAACATTGGAAAAAATGCTTTAGAATGATGTCCTTTTCCCAACATTTTGTGAAATATTTGAAAAGTGTATGACGCGCTATATTTGTAATTTATAAAAAATAAAACCATTAATTTTCAAGAAAAAATATACAGAATTAAAATTAAATGTATACAACGTTTATTCATGGCATTTTCTTTTTAAAAATTGCCAAAATAAGGAATATGTTGTTCGATGAAAATCGACAGTTCTGATAGACATTGATATACAGCCAGGACGTAGCAAGGACAACGTCATTGGAGCAATTATTGCGCAATCACGGCAAGGCGGCAGAGCTAAGTGAACACAGGTGAGCAGCTTGTGGCATGCAGCGACAAAGAAAGATGTTAAGTTGGTGTCTTTCTAGAATTTAGACTAGTCCAGTTTGTTCTGCTAGTGCTAATTGCGCTTAGTCAGATTGGGTTGGCCCATGGTTCGCCACTTGCCATGTTGTGAGCGTGTATGACTATAAAAGACGTGTATGACTTCCTTTTCACACGTTGGTTGTGTAGTTGCGTGTATAGGCCTGTAGCCTTGATTAAGGCGCGTCGAGACGGTTTGGTCGCATATAATTCTGCCTCGCTTTACAGTTATCCAAACTCCAGCGCACATGGACGTAGTGTACGGATTCATAATGGTGTACTGTTGTACATGTACATACAGTGACCATTCGAATGTTGATTCCGTTCGAATATACGAAGTTGCAGTGCACAACAGTATCCACGACTCAGTTATTGATCTCGCTTTACAGTGTACGTGTGCGGGACCGTGGGACGGTGCACGGGACTGCGGGACCGCGGGACGGTGCACCGGCCGTGTGTGCTGAATTTCTTGGGCCAGAAATCGGTACGGGGTGGGAGTACCTTAAGTGTGCTACTGCTAGTGACTCTACGACAACAGCCTTGGTCAAGGTAGACTCAGTGGTCCCTGTATCCTATCAATGATATAGACAGGCTCCAGGCATACCACTCAAAGGATTTGTACTGAAGATCTGACGTCATGCTTCGAGGCTTGCGTGCTAGCTACCAACTAAGGTCAAAGTTCAGCATCGGGAAAAATATGGCGGCTGCACGGCAAGGATATGGTGTAATTTACGCTCAAAGCGTGACGTCAGATCTTCAGGCTATTATATGGTCAAGGCTACATGTTGGAGTGTGTTGGAATTAATTGGTCATGTTGAGCGCAATTTTTGAAGATGCGCAGTTTTTAAATTTGCGCGCGCAATTTTAAAAATCTGCGCGCACGCATTTTTTGAAAATCAAGTTTGCGTGCGCAAATTTAAATTGCGCGCCACGGACACGATAATATGCTATTTATACTGACACGAACTACATGGTATTGCATATTGGTAGACATGAATTTAACGTCAGCGTCAGATGCATGGCGGCCGATGTTACGGCAGCATCATGGCGGTAGTACTAGATGTCGACGATTTTTACGAGTTCTGTAGAGGTCAGTTTCCGTCAGACTCCTCTACAAGCCTGACAGTTAGAAGAGAAAAAGGAGACAAAATTATAGCCTATTTGAAGGGGTTGGAACTCTCTCCCAGTCCTACGACTACTTTCAAAAATTTTGTGAAGAGGAGAGGGTTTCAAGTTTTGAATTTCCCAGCTCTTGAATTACATGACGTAGGCCTACTGTGCACACCAGCAAAGCGTAAGGTATGCACAGGCCTAGATTCGTATACTAATTATTATTATTAACGTTAATTAATATTTAGTTCGTTTTTATTTGTACCTGGTACATTGTAGAAATGACTGTACGGGACAGCCACACCAGGCGTTTGTACAGAAACTAACACCAGCGGCGTAGCCAGGACTTTTTCAGTAGGGGGAAACAGGGGGGGGGGGGGCAGCAGGGGAAAATCATGACGTCATTAGCTCTGATTTAAGCCTTTTTGCCCCCTTTTTTCAAAAGTTAATTACTACTTTTTGGGGACTAATACGATTTTTCGTGGGGGGGCACTGGAAATTTATGGGGGCACGTGCCCCCAGGCCCCCCCTTGGCTACGCCGCTGACTAACACTGATGCACATAGCCTAATGTTATGCAGAGAAATAAACCTCTGAATCTGATCTGAGTCTGAGGACTCCTCAATCCTCTGACTCGGACTCGGAGGTCTTTGGAATGAAAATTGTTTTTGGAATAAAATTAAATATTTTGAACTTGTCTCTAAGGCCTTTCACAATTGATTGTGAGTTTCCTGTTGCCGCGCGCGTCCGAAATTGGCACCGCGTCAAATATTTAATTATTTAATTTGATTTAATTATTCTACAATTTCGCCTTTGAAAACTGACTTTCATCACAACATTTTGCGATATTTATACCTGATATTCACGGTCCGTGTTTTCCAAGTTAGATCTGCTTGAAAATGTAGTCTCTTTTACATACCACAACTGTCGCAGTTGAATAAAAAGCGCTCGTATAATTGAATGAAAGCGTATGTCGTGTAGCAGCATACATGTACATGTACATGTACATGTACATCATCAATCTACAACGCACGCTCCGAGTGTGATGCCGTCTTGAGCAGAGACTATGCACGCAAAATCTCAAAATCTGACGTGCCGTCGTGCCATGCATGCGGGCCGGGCGGGCGGCGCACATGGCCGGCCGGACATTCTGGGATCTAGTGTATGTACGGGCCGCGCTGGGCTAGTACAGTTGTGTCCACGTCGCATTGAACATTTTGCATCACCCTTCAGCGGATCCAGAACTTGAGTAAGTATTTGAAAATAATTTAGTATCCTGTTTCTTAAACAGTCACGAGCTTGAGATAGTAACAAAAACAAATGATTAAACAGGGGGAAATGAACGAGCAGTTTGGGAGCGGCAGCGTTTACCACCTCCATATGGTTTAACACAGGGTAGTTTTCGTTTTGCGGCCTCACTGATTTGAATGGCCGCCTGGCAGTTTTTCCAGCAACATATTTGGCCGCCTCGCACGTAAAAAATGGCTATACATAAAATTAAAATAAGAACTTCAGTATTTACTGTGTATTCTGTAAGAAGTTTCGGAAGTTTCTTGTTCGTCCTTGTTTGTGTTTCTGCCATATTAATTTAAATACTTGCACTTTCAAATCTACTTCGGTTCCGACGTACATTTACGTACGTCGTACATTGCATTCGCACCACGCATGTCGGGTGGTTGAGCCGACATCTTGTACAGTAAATGTTGTACTGGTACCCAGCGCGTTGGGGTATATACGTGTACGTTTTATAGCTATCGATATGTTTGGGGTACCAGTGTACACGTAGTCTTGGTTCAAGACGATGTTGTTGTATATTGGATAGACGCCGATCGTATACTCTTGCGACATATGCAGGTATGATCGATCGTCTGTCCAATTTGCATCAACATCGTCTTGAACCGAGACTAGTGTGTACACGCTTGCTCATATCTGCTCGTTCTTTTCAGCCTGTATTTGGCTATTGTATTCTTGCAATCCGATCACTGCCTCACTACGCTAGTGCCACTGCAAGTAGTGGGGGGGGGGTATCAAGAGGGGCATCAAGATTTTTTTTATCTGATGGGGGGGGGGGCTGAGGGGGGGAGGTAGGCCTACATATCAATATTTTGTTGTTGGACCTGATTGCGGAGGGGTATCGAGAGGGGCATCAAGATTTGTTTTATCTGATGGGGGGGTGGGGGGGGGGGTAGGCCTACATATCAATATTTTGCTGTTGGACCTGATTGCGGAGGGGTATCGAGAGGGGCACCAAGATTTTTTTTAAAGGGTCAAAAACATCAAATTTCGCAAATGTGAATTTCAAAACAATAGAAGCAATGGGTTCATTTGATCCTTCAACAACCCCTAAATTTAAATTGTAGTGATCAAAAACGTATATTAACTCCTAGGTGCAAGTTCGCGCTACCCCTGCTGCTGCTGCATAATTATTGTAAATGTAAAGGAGCAAATTGTGTTAATACGGGTAAGTCACACATGAAAAACATACAAATACATGTACTAAGAAATATTTATTTCACACATAAAAATTATGATTACAAAATTACTAGTCCTTTATTAAGTATGAAGCCTGTACCATGTAAGAGAACACTACAGTATGGTGTTAAAATGCAATAGTAACCTGCTTGTGCCAGTCAAAACCCCAAAGTATCGCGATATAAATGGCAGCCGCCACAAAAAGTTAACCGCCTGAAAATAATTAATAATTAATAATTAAAAGTGACCTCGTCCATTTTTTAAAACCTTAAACAGGAAACTCACAATTAAATGTGAGTGGCCTAACGTTAACTAAGATTAGAATATATAGTCTTCTCGCAATCCTAGGTAATGTTAGGCCTTGGTGGGTAAATTAAATTATTTTTTCCTAGTAGGCCTACAAATACAAGAAAAACAAAACTTCATGAAAGGTTAAAGACTTGGATAACAATGATTAATAATGTAAATTTTCACAAGCAATTTTGCCCTGTGGATTTGTACATGTAATTAAAGTTGATTGTACAACAGTTCAACAGAGCAAGTAGGCCTAGATGTGTATTCAAGTTGAGGACAATCCGACAGTTGGCAAGAGGTCCCCAGAACCTGTCTTGATTTTTGTGTACAAAACCAATGGGGACGTGGCTCAAAAGACAAGAAAATGTGGGGTCCTTATCAGAGGTGTTTACATGGAGGGGGGGGGGGGGAGGAGGGGGTGTTGAAAGGGACAATTTGGCCCCATATTTCACGAAATCACTTTATTTACGATTGTACAGTTATATCTTAAACATACCTTTGTGCACATGTAGCTGTGACCAAGAGATATGTATGATTATTGAGGTAATATTTGTGAACTTTTTTGGAAGAAAATGTAAAACAATAGTCCTGTAATTTTTGAAAAATATTGGGATGTTGTTACGGTAAAAAGAAAGAGACAACAAAGTCAAAAGGAATATTTATACCAAAGCAATTCAGACACGTTAAAGAAACTTTATTTGAAATGGCCCTTGTAACATAGCGCACTTGTGTTATACTATTTCACTAAATTATTTTCAGGATGTACGTTCAAGTAACTGTGAAGGTTTCTTTGGAAAATGGAGGCGTGTGGCATATGTTGAAGATTTTTACAGCATTTTGCTGAAGGAGCACACTGTGAAGCATGGTGGATATAAAAATCTACTAAATCAGGTACAATCATTTTTTTCTGTATCTTTTTACATGGTCTATTGCATGTATTAACAGATGTCATGGGTAATTGTGCAAACTGGTAACTTGCAAACACGTGTACGTGTATGAAACTGTTCAGATTAGTCACTTACATGTAGTTTTTTATTATCTTTACAATTTGATTATGTTAAAATAATTGCTCCATACCTCATAATTACAATACTGAGTCTCACTTTATATGAATTGTGCCTGCTGAGTTTCATTAATGTTGGCATGAAGGTCTATACACAGTGTTACTGGAGACCTTTGTTTGGCAGTCCAGTCTTATTTTGACCAGCATCCGTGCACTCATCTTAGCTTACATTATAACCTGTACTTTTAGTGTCGTTATGCTAAGTTGCCATCACAATAATCTGTATTAAATATGGTTTTTGTTTACTAGTACATATAACAAGATTCTATAATTTGATCCGGAAATAGAGCAATAATCCGAGGAGTACTCTTGTCCTGGAAATTAGACGGCTAGAAAATGATTTACAGGCTTGATGAGTTGCTTAAAATAATGTTTTTTTCTTTCAGGTTACAAAAGACTACTCTTGTCTTCCACGAAGTGCTGTTCAAAAGTTTGTGAACCTGTGCACTACCTGCAGGCTTCAGGCAAGACAGAAGACACAAGCCCCCCTGAAACCAATTATAGCCAAAGGTTTCAATGGGAGATGCCAGGTACATTATATAGAAAATTAGAAATTTAACCATTGCACTCCAAATAACCAATTTAACAATAACAATAATATTAATAAACACCAATAATGCAACAAAAAACGAGAGTAAATGGTCAATTTTGTGTGAGAGCTGTCGTTTCAATTGCAATTTTTAAGTGAATACTAAGATTTGCAGTGTGATTTTTTTGAAATGACATGAAACAATAATCATTAGATTTTTCAAGGGAGCCTTGATTACACATTTCTTCCACGAAGTGGGGTGTCATGGCCGAGTGGTCTAGCGCACCAGACTCAGGTTCTGGTGGCTGAGTCATCAGAATGTGGATTCGAATCCAGGCCAGGCCGGCCGTGACACTTGTGTCCTTGAGCAAGACACTTTACCATAAGTTGCTCCTCTTCACCAAGGTGTATAAATGGGAACCTGCGAGGGCTGAGATGGCAATGTGTTTGATTAACCCCTGAGCACCTAACAGGCAGCCGAGGTTGTATACTCCCCAGGGAGTTGAGAAAGTTTCAGGAATGATTTAAGTGTGCCCAATGACCAGGGATAATAATAATTATTGTAAGCGCTGTGACTTAGTTTACTAAGTACAGCGTCTTTAAATGCCGATTATTATATTAATATTATTATTATTATTACATTTCACAATGCTTTTAGAGCTGTGCTGTTAACCCTTGTACCTGGATACCGACCACCCAACCAAATCCGACAGTACCTTGTTCCATTGTTTTATATTCTAATTACCTATTACCTTTTTAAAAAAAATTTGACTTCTGACCATTTAATCCTTCGGCAGTCTTTGGTTTTTTACAATGTACTATTTTCAGAAAATTTTTATTCAAGTAATGCTGATTGTATTATTTTACTCTTCCAGGTTGACCTGATTGATATGCAGACATCACCCGACGGCGATTACCACTGGATTGGACACTACATGGACCATTGGTCAAAATTTCACGTCATCTTCCCATTGGCGAGAAAATCTGCTGCAGATGTTGCATATGCCCTTGAGACATTGGTCTTCCCTTATATTGGACCACCAAGAATACTCCAATCAGACAACGGGAGAGAATTTGTCAACGCAATTGTTCGCAGGTGTCTACAGAGTTGGAATGGTAATTTTTCTAATTCTGAAGTGATGTCAGTATTCTAAATGAAGTGATTTTCCTAATTGTCTTTGTCCCTTTTGTTAGTTACATGTTGTGATTGATCTCTGTGCTGCTTTACAGTGGAACATTCAATTGCTGAGTTTTTGGTCAAGCCATTTTCTTAATTCTAATGATCGAGCAGCAAAAAGACCTTTGGTAAGGTCATACTTTATCCTGAAGCGGAGCAATATGCAAGGATTGTTTGCAGTCTCACAGTACAAGCTCAACCTATAGTACTGCAAGGTAGTTATATAGTGTGATATTTACTATATAAATTTACCATTAATTCCACAGGAGATCCAACTAGCAATATTATCAATGGAAGGCCACGTTACCCACAGTCTCAAGGGTGTGTAGAGAAGGGTAACAGCACCATCAAGCGCATGATAAGGGCGCGAGCCAGAGAAGAGAACCGCGAAGGAACCGACATACCATGGAGTACTTGGCTTGGTAGAATTATGTGTGAGTTATTAGGTCTTCGTAACTTGGGTGGGGGGTTGTCCTTGGGAAAAGGAAAGTTGGGATTGTTTTTAGGGTGAAAAGGTCAAAGGTCAAGTACTCAGGTACTCAGGTACTCAGGTACTCAGGTATAGGAATAATGGTTTATGGATATCTTTGGTTAGCAAGAATTTACAATGGCTGAGGGGTTTCAACAGCATCGCTGTTATTTTTTGTCTCCTTAAATCATTGTATATTTTTTATTTTGTTTTCTGCAGTTGATATGAATTGCCAGGTGAGCACGACCACAACCAGAGCCCCATATGAACTCGTGTTCGGACAAAACCCAGTGGGTTCTATCGTTCCAGGGCACAGTAGTGACCAAATGCTGTTTGAAGAAGATCTTGATGAAATGATTGATACTCAAAACCCATCTGAAGCCATACCATCGACTTCTTCAAGTCCGCCCTCAAGTGAAGCCTGTGACTCACCATTGACCACTCCAGGTCACACCTCGTCCACATCTACAACTACTGGGTCACCATTGACAACCTCGTCCCCGTCTCCAACTGCTGGGTCACCATTGACAACCTCGTCCTCAACTACTGGGTCACCATTGACAACCTCGTCCTCGTCTCCAACTGCTGTGTCACCATTGACAACCTCATCCCGATCTCCAACTGCTGGGTCCACATTGACAACCTTGTCCCCATCTGCAACTGCTCGGTCACCATTGACAACCTCGTCCCCATCTGCAACTGCTGGGTCACCATTGACAACCTCGCCCCCGTCTCCAACTGCTGGGTCACCATTGACAACCTCGTCCCCATCTGCAACTACTGGGTCACCATTGACAACCTCGTCCCCGTCTCCAACGTCACACTTACCAACAGGATATCTATTGGACCAATTGGTCACAAACATGTTCGAATACGTGCGAGACTTGCACACTCCGTAGACCGATCCATTAGGCTCCGCCCACCGCGCACGTGAGCCTCTCTAATGCCATTTTGCACGATCCAGCCGCGCGAGTCATGCATACACACACCCATGACAGACTTCTGTCGGACTTTTCGTTGTGCAATCACGGCCGGCTGTGATTGGTTAATACACAATGGGGCGGGGCTTAATGCATCGGTCTTTTACGTATTTCTGTAAGTTTGGTTTCTTGACAGTGTTAGCTTATCCTGTCTGGGCTTACAAGAATACTGTGGGACTACTTTTAAATACAGGTTTTACTTAAGTTTTTTTTTTTTTTTTAACTTTGTGGGGTTAACCCCAAATCCCAATTCAATGAGAAAACAGATTTGTTTTATAACACAAGGCCTTGGCTTACTTGCCTATGGTGGCCCTGAAACGAAATCGCATATTGCAAATGATCTTGTGAATATGGTTTGCGCGCATTATTTGCAAATCCGTATGAATATGTGTAGCACTTATTTTTTTGATTCGCAAATATGTTGTGACATTGATTGTGTACTATATAAGCGAATAAATTTTACGATGTGAATGTTATTGCATATACTTTGTCACATGTCCCTGTGGTGATGTTGAATTGACCTACAAATATAATCTGTTATCCTCACCTGAGATGCTGTGCTTCTACCTTTATGAATTTTGGCTTTAAAGTTGGGTCATGTTTGGCGATCACTACACAACCACTGACCATGGAGGTTTGTTTCCTTCCTCCATGCCCTGACCAACATTGCCCTTTTGCAGTCCAAAATTTACATTCTGAAATATTTTTTTTTTTTCAAGGATCCCCCTTTTTGACTCATCTTAACAAAGATATTAGAACAAAATAAAATTCCCATTGAAAATCATAACGACAATGCCAATTTCGGACTGCAGGGAAAAAAAATCTAGTCGGACTTCAGATTATAAGTTATAACGCCCCCACACGTTCAAAAATACGGGCAATAGCCTTTCCATTTTTAATAAACAAACCGCACTGGTGTATGGGCGGCCAAAAGTTACAAACACTTGAATTTGTTAACAGAAATTGTGATCCAAATCAAAATGTTAGACGAATCTTTTGAAAGGTAAATGCATCATCTTATTTATTTGCTTGTTCCTAATACTAGATTGAGTACTGTTTTAAATATTTTCTAACATTTTTGCAAAGGTTTGTCATTCTGTTTTTGTTTTACGTACTGGTTTTCCATACTTTTGCAAAACCTTGAATATCCCAGCATCCCTTGTCAAGCGCTTGGCACAAGAAATTTAGAACTTACAGTTCGTGTGCAACCCTGGTGACTCGACTATCTACGTAAGTTTCGAAGCAAAAATAACACTTCAGACAGAAATTAGGATCCTCTAGAACGCTACTTCGACCTTACCCTATTAGTACCCCATTGGAGGTAAAATCGATTTCTACGGCAAGTATTTCACGGTGGTCAGTGGCGCACCCAGGATTTGATTGGGGGGGGGCTCAAAATATTTTTATTTGAAATCCAATATGGGGGAGAGACATGGCTGACCCAAACCATAACCGCTGGCGCGGCTGCAGCCATGTCCCTAGTCGTGCTCGTCAGTGAACCTACGGCACATGTTAAATGTTTCCTGGTGGTTTCTAGTCATAAAAAGAAGACATTATGGCATGATTCGGACTCGTAGGGTTTTACCTTCCATATAATTTCCTCCTCTTGATGTAAAGAACTTGAGCTTGTTTCGTCTGCAAGATTTCTATAGTTAAATAATTTCATTGCGTTGACGTAAAGTTTGTGATAATTCCGGCGGAGCTAAATTTTTTCAAACACGAATTTGGCGGCAAAACCAAATCCCAATATTATCCAATCGGTGTTTGCTAAAAGAGTGTCACATAATCTTTGTAAATTAAAACCCAATCCTGGGCCATTGTGTACAAACTGGAAAAGAGTTGATTATAATGCGGGCGTGTTTAAATTTTACGAGTAACCTCAACGACAGTCAACGACCTCAACAAGAGAAACGGACAACAGAAAATGAAAATAAAATTAAGTAAAGCTGCTCCCTGATCAGGGTGCACCATGGCAGGGGGGGGGGGAGAATGTGTAAAAATGCTTGTTATATATACTGGTGGCCCTTCAAGCTTACATGCACATGCATACGCAACGCCGTAAAAATGTAATAGTGAGTGGAATAAATGGAAAACATTTGGAGGGGAGCTTGAGTCTCCCGAGTCCCCATCCCTTGTACCACTGCCCTATACTCCTTGCCGAACTCCTCTGTAGACAAGACTTGGGCTCAGATTTTGCTCTTTCCTGGCTCCTTTAAAAAAAAATAAAACATCAGCGGGCCCTGGGGGGGGGGGGCTCGAGCCCCCAAGCCCCCCCCCCCTTGGGTGCGCCACTGACGGTGGTGGTCAGAATTAGGCCAAAAAACAAATTTGTTGAGCTGCCCTCCAGTGAAAATATTTGAAGGGGTCGGTCGGTCGGGATTTTTTTTTTTTTTTTTTTTTTCTCCTTACTGTCATTTTAAGATTGAAATGCATTGGAACTGAAACCACATACCATGTTTTTCATTTGTATACCTATCAGCAAGGAATTTTGCTTCAGAATAAAAGTATCCCAAGCATTTTTGTTGTACTTTTCGCTGTGATTGACACAGCAAATTCATCCATATTGCGTGCAATGCTCAACATGCAACATGTGAGTGGCCATTCGATTTGAAAACGTGTAGATCGAGTCGCAATCGTTGACACACGTACAGTGCGGGGAGCCAGTGCACAACATGTGAGGGCCATTTGATTGGAAAACGTGTAGATTGAGTCGCAATCGTTGGCACACAGTGTGTGCGAAGGCAGTGCACCATGTGAGGGCCGGGGCCATTCGATTCGAAAACATGTAGATTGAGTCTTGGGTACCGGTAAATTTACCGGTAAAAAAAAATGGAAAATTTCACAAATCAAACGTATTATGTTTTATACAAAGAAAATTGGTAAGTTTCATTAATAAATAGGGCTATGAATGACGGGGGGAAAAAAAAAGAAAAAAAAAAACCCGACCCGAGATTTCAGCACTTTTGGGTCGGTCGGTGGAGGGCAACTCAACATCTTTTTTTTTTGGCCTTATGTTTGAATAATAAAGAATGCGCGACTTTCACAAATTGCGCTCCAACTCTCTTGCGCAAATTTTAAATTTATTCTGGTAATCAAAGTTTGCGTTTTTAAAAATTGCGCAGCGCGCATTTAAAAAAAAAAATGCGCGCCTCTGAAGATTGCGCTCAACAGTCACACACTGCAAGTTGATGAATTGTTGAGAAAATTGAAGTACACGTATAGCACGAACTACACGTTGTGTATA
>CM055823.1:35709871-35739819 GCA_029582265.1 Zoroaster sp. YZ-2022
GCCCCAAAGGGGATATTTAATATTTTGCAGAGGCTCAGTGTGCATGGAGGCCATTTAAGGTATGAAAAATTATCTGAATGTTAAAAAGTCATGTGATTTCCTAAAAGAGGAGAACCTAAGCTTTAATTTGGATGTAAATTTGTCGTCCTCCCTTAAAAACTTTTAAAGTTATAACCGTCGCTAGAAATAATTTCATTCGTATTTGTGTTTTAATCACAACAATATAGGCTGTCTACCCTGAGTTATGGCCCGTATTTTGACAGTATTTTGCGGAGGGCTCAGTGTGCATGGAGGCCATTTAAGGTATGAACAAATTGTCTAAATGTAAAAAGTCATGTGATTTCTTAAAAGAGGAGAACCTAAGCTTTAATTTGGATATAAATTTGACGGCCTCCCTTAAAAACTTTTAAAGTTATTACCGTCGCTAGAAATAATTTCATTCGTATTTGTGTTTTAATCACAACAATATAGGCTGTCTACCCTGAGTTATGGCCCGTATTTTGACAGTATTTTGCGGAGGGCTAAGTGTGCATGGAGCCGTTTAAGGTATGAAGAAATTGTCTAAATGTAAAAGTCATGTGATTTCCTAAAAGAGGAGAACCTAAGCTTTAATTTGGATATAAATTTGTCGCCTCCCTTAAAAACTTTTAAAGTTATAACCGTCGCTAGAAATAATTTCATTCGTATTTGTGTTTTAATCACAACAATATAGGCTGTCTACCCTGAGTTATGGCCCGTATTTTGACCGTATTTTACGGAGGGCTAAGTGTGCATGGAGGCCGTTTAAGGTATGAAGAAATTGTCTAAATGTAAAAGTCATGTGATTTCCTAAAAGAGGAGAACCTAAGCTTTAATTTGGATATAAATTTGTCGGCCTACATATGAATCGATTCAAGTTATAACCGTCGCTAGAAATAATTTCATTCGTATTTGTGTTTTAATCACAACAATATAGGCTGTCTACCCTGAGTTATGGCCCGTATTTTGACCGTATTTTACGGAGGGCTAAGTGTGCATGGAGGCCGTTTAAGGTATGAAGAAATTGTCTAAATGTAAAAGTCATGTGATTTCCTAAAAGAGGAGAACCTAAGCTTTAATTTGGATATAAATTTGTCGGCCTCCCTTAAAAACTTTTAAAGTTATAACCGTCGCTAGAAATAATTTCATTCGTATTTGTGTTTTAATCACAACAATATAGGCTGTCTACCCTGAGTTATGGCCCGTATTTTCACAGTATTTTGTGGAGGGCTCAGTGTGCATGGAGGCCATTTAAGGTATGAAGAAATTATCTAAATGTAAAAGTCATGTGATTTCCTAAAAGAGGAGAACCTAAGCTTTAATTTGGATATAAATTTGTCGCCCTCCTTAAAAACTTTTAAAGTTATAACCGTCGCTAGAAATAATTTCATTCGTATTTGTGTTTTAATCACAACAATATAGGCTGTCTACCCTGAGTTATGGCCCGTATTTTGACGGTATTTTACGGAGGGCTAAGTGTGCATGGAGGCCGTTTAAAGTATGAAGAAATTGTCTAAATGTAAAAGTGATGTGACTTCCTAAAAGAGGAGAACCTAAGCTTTAATTTGGATATAAATTTGTCGGCCTCCCTTAAAAACTTTTAAAGTTATAACCGTCGCTAGAAATAATTTCATTCGTATTTGTGTTTTAATCACAACAATATAGGCTGTCTACGTTGAGTTATGGCCCGTATTTTGACAGTATTTTGCGGAGGGCTCAGTGTGCATGGAGGCCATTTAAGGTATGAAGAAATTGTCTAAATGTAAAAGTCATGTGATTTCCTAAAAGAGGAGAACCTAAGCTTTAATTTGGATATAAATTTGTCGGCCTCCCTTAAAAACTTTTAAAGTTATAACCGTCGCTAGAAATAATTTCATTCGTATTTGTGTTTTAATCACAACAATATAGGCTGTCTACCCTGAGTTATGGCCCGTATTTTGACAGTATTTTGCGGAGGGCTAAGTGTGCATGGTGGTCCTTTAAGGTATGAAGAAATTATCTAAATGTAAAAGTCATGTGATTTCCTAAAAGAGGAGAACCTAAGCTTTAATTTGGATATAAATTTGTCGGACTCCCTTAAAAACTTTTAAAGTTATACCCGTCGCTAGAAATAATTTCATTCGTATTTGTGTTTTAATCACAACAATGTCCGGTGTTTACCCTGCGTTATGGCGCGTATATTGACCGTATTTTACGGAGGGCTAAGTGTGCATGGAGGCCGTTTAAGGTATGAAGAAATTGTCTAAATGTAAAAGTCATGTGATTTCCTAAAAGAGGAGAACCCAAGCTTTAATTTGGATATAAATTTGTCGGCCTCCCTTAAAAACTTTTAAAGTTATAACCGTCGCTAGAAATAATTTCATTCGTATTTGTGTTTTAATCACAACAATATAGGCTGTCTACCCTGAGTTATGGCCCGTATTTTGATAGTATTTTGCGGAGGGCTAAGTGTGCATGGTGGTCCTTTAAGGTATGAAGAAATTATCTAAATGTAAAAGTCATGTGATTTCCTAAAAGAGGAGAACCTAAGCTTTAATTTGGATATAAATTTGTCGGACTCATAAAACTTTTAAAGTTATACCCGTCGCTAGAAATAATTTCATTCGTATTTGTGTTTTAATCACAACAATGTCGGTTGTTTACCCTGAGTTATGGCCCGTATTTTGACCGTATTTTACGGAGGGCTAAGTGTGCATGGAGGCCGTTTAAGGTATGAAGAAATTGTCTAAATGTAAAAGTCATGTGATTTCCTAAATGAGGAGAACCTAAGCTTTAATTTGGATATAAATTTGTCGGCCTCCCTTAAAAACTTTTAAAGTTATAACCGTCGCTAGAAATAATTTCATTCGTATTTGTGTTTTAATCACAACAATATAGGCTGTCTACCCTGAGTTATGGCCCGTATTTTGACAGTATTTTGCGGAGGGCTAAGTGTGCATGTAGGTCCGTTTAAGGTATGAAGAAATTATCTAAATGTAAAAGTCATGTGATTTCCTAAAAGAGGAGAACCTAAGCTTTAATTTGGATATAAATTTGTCGGCCTCCCTTAAAAACTTTTAAAGTTATACCCGTCGCTAGAAATAATTTCATTCGTATTTGTGTTTTAATCACAACAATGTAGGTTGTTTACCCTGAGTTATGGCCCGTATTTTGACCGTATTTTACGGAGGGCTAAGTGTGCATGGAGGCCATTTAAGGTATGAAGAAATTGTCTAAATGTAAAAGTCATCTGATTTCCTAAAAGAGGAGAACCTAAGCTTTAATTTGGATATAAATTTGTCGGCCTCCCTTAAAAACTTTTAAAGTTATAACCGTCGCTAGAAATAATTTCATTCGTATTTGTGTTTTAATCACAACAATGTCGGGTGTCTACCCTGAGTTATGGCCCGTATTTTGACAGTATTTTACGGAGGGCTAAGTGTGCATGGAGGCCGTTTAAGGTATGAAGAAATTGTCTAAATGTAAAAGTCATGTGATTTCCTAAAAGAGGAGAACCTAAGCTTTAATTTGGATATAAATTTGTCGGCCTCCATAAAAAACTTTTAAAGTTATAACCGTCGCTAGAAATAATTTCATTCGTATTTGTGTTTTAATCACAACAATATAGGCTGTCTACCCTGAGTTATGGCCCGTATTTTGACAGTATTTTGCGGAGGGCTCAGTGTGCATGGAGGCCATTTAAGGTATGAAGAAATTGTCTAAATGTAAAAGTCATGTGATTTCCTAAAAGAGGAGAACCTAAGCTTTAATTTGGATATAAATTTGTCGGCCTCCATTAAAAACTTTTAAAGTTATAACCGTCGCTAGAAATAATTTCATTCGTATTTGTGTTTTAATCACAACAATGTCGGGTGTTTACCCTGAGTTATGGCCCGTATTTTGACCGTATTTTACGGAGGGCTAAGTGTGCATGGAGGCCGTTTAAGGTATGAAGAAATTGTCTAAATGTAAAAGTCATGTGATTTCCTAAAGAGGAGAACCTAAGCTTTAATTTGGATATAAATTTGTCGGCCTCCCTTAAAAACTTTTAAAGTTATAACCGTCGCTAGAAATAATTTCATTCGTATTTGTGTTTTAATCACAACAATATAGGCTGTCTACCCTGAGTTATGGCCCGTATTTTGACAGTATTTTGCGGAGGGCTCAGTGTGCATGGAGGCCATTTAAGGTATGAAGAAATTATCTAAATGTAAAAGTCATGTGATTTCCTAAAAGAGGAGAACCTAAGCTTTAATTTGGATATAAATTTGTCGGCCTCCCTTAAAAACTTTTAAAGTTATAACCGTCGCTAGAAATAATTTCATTCGTATTTGTGTTTTAATCACAACAATGTCGGGTGTTTACCCTGAGTTATGGCCCGTATTTTGACGGTATTTTACGGAGGGCTAAGTGTGCATGGAGGCCGTTTAAGGTATGAAGAAATTGTCTAAATGTAAAAGTCATGTGATTTCCTAAAAGAGGAGAACCTAAGCTTTAATTTGGATATAAATTTGTCGGCCTCCCTTAAAAACTTTTAAAGTTATAACCGTCGCTAGAAATAATTTCATTCGTATTTGTGTTTTAATCACAACAATATAGGCTGTGTACCCTGAGTTATGGCCCGTATTTTGACAGTATTTTGCGGAGGGCTCAGTGTGCATGGAGGCCATTTAAGGTATGAAGAAATTGTCTAAATGTAAAAGTCATGTGATTTCCTAAAAGAGGAGAACCTAAGCTTTAATTTGGATATAAATTTGTCGGCCTCCCTTAAAAACTTTTAAAGTTATAACCGTCGCTAGAAATAATTTCATTCGTATTTGTGTTTTAATCACAACAATATAGGCTGTCTACCCTGAGTTATGGCCCGTATTTTGATAGTATTTTGCGGAGGGCTAAGTGTGCATGGTGGTCCTTTAAGGTATGAAGAAATTATCTAAATGTAAAAGTCATGTGATTTCCTAAAAGAGGAGAACCTAAGCTTTAATTTGGATATAAATTTGTCGGACTCCCTTAAAAACTTTTAAAGTTATACCCGTCGCTAGAAATAATTTCATTCGTATTTGTGTTTTAATCACAACAATGTCCGGTGTTTACCCTGCGTTATGGCGCGTATATTGACCGTATTTTACGGAGGGCTTAGTGTGCATGGAGGCCGTTTAAGGTATGAAGAAATTGTCTAAATGTAAAAGTCATGTGATTTCCTAAAAGAGGAGAACCTAAGCTTTAATTTGGATATAAATTTGTCGGCCTCCCTTAAAAACTTTTAAAGTTATAACCGTCGCTAGAAATAATTTCATTCGTATTTGTGTTTTAATCACAACAATATAGGCTGTCTACCCTGAGTTATGGCCCGTATTTTGATAGTATTTTGCGGAGGGCTAAGTGTGCATGGTGGTCCTTTAAGGTATGAAGAAATTATCTAAATGTAAAAGTCATGTGATTTCCTAAAAGAGGAGAACCTAAGCTTTAATTTGGATATAAATTTGTCGGCCTCCCTTAAAAACTTTTAAAGTTATACCCGTCGCTAGAAATAATTTCATTCGTATTTGTGTTTTAATCACAACAATGTCGGTTGTTTACCCTGAGTTATGGCCCGTATTTTGACCGTATTTTACGGAGGGCTAAGTGTGCATGGAGGCCGTTTAAGGTATGAAGAAATTGTCTAAATGTAAAAGTCATCTGATTTCCTAAAAGAGGAGAACCTAAGCTTTAATTTGGATATAAATTTGTCGGCCTCCATTAAAAACTGTTAAAGTTATAACCGTCGCTAGAAATAATTTCATTCGTATTTGTGTTTTAATCACAACAATATAGGCTGTCTACCCTGAGTTATGGCCCGTATTTTGACAGTATTTTGCGGAGGGCTAAGTGTGCATGGTGGTCCTTTAAGGTATGAAGAAATTATCTAAATGTAAAAGTCATGTGATTTCCTAAAAGAGGAGAACCTAAGCTTTAATTTGGATATAAATTTGTCGGCCTCCCTTAAAAACTTTTAAAGTTATACCCGTCGCTAGAAATAATTTCATTCGTATTTGTGTTTTAATCACAACAATGTAGGGTGTTTACCCTGAGTTATGGCCCGTATTTTGACAGTATTTTACGGAGGGCTAAGTGTGCATGGAGGCCATTTAAGGTATGAAGAAATTGTCTAAATGTAAAAGTCACATGATTTCCTAAAAGAGGAGAACCTAAGCTTTAATTTGGATATAAATTTGTCGGCCTCCCTTAAAAACTTTTAAAGTTATAACCGTCGCTAGAAATAATTTCATTCGTATTTGTGTTTTAATCACAACAATGTCAGGTGTATACCCTGAGTTATGGCCCGTATTTTGACAGTATTTTACGGAGGGCTAAGTGTGCATGGAGGCCGTTTAAGGTATGAAGAAATTGTCTAAATGTAAAAGTCATGTGATTTCCTAAAAGAGGAGAACCTAAGCTTTAATTTGGATATAAATTTGTCGGCCTCCCTTAAAAACTTTTAAAGTTATAACCGTCGCTAGAAATAATTTCATTCGTATTTGTGTTTTAATCACAACAATATAGGCTGTCTACCCTGAGTTATGGCCCGTATTTTGACAGTATTTTGCGGAGGGCTAAGTGTGCATGGAGGCCGTTTAAGGTATGAAGAAATTGTCTAAATGTAAAAGTCATGTGATTTCCTGAAAGAGGAGAACCTAAGCTTTAATTTGGATATAAATTTATCGGCCTCCATTAAAAACTGTTAAAGTTATAACCGTCGCTAGAAATAATTTCATTCGTATTTGTGTTTTAATCACAACAATGTCCGGTGTTTACCCTGCGTTATGGCGCGTATATTGACCGTATTTTACGGTGGGCTAAGTGTGCATGGAGGCCGTTTAAGGTATGAAGTAATTGTCTAAATGTAAAAGTCATGTGATTTCCTGAAAGAGGAGAACCTAAGCTTTAATTTGGATATACATTTGTCGGCCTCCCTTAAAAACTTTTAAAGTCATACCCGTCGCTAGAAATAATTTCATTCGTATTTGTGTTTTAATCATCACAACAATATAGGCTGTCTACCCTGAGTTATGGCCCGTATTTTGACAGTATTTTGCGGAGGGCTCAGTGTGCATGGAGGCCATTTAAGGTATGAAGAAATTATCTAAATGTAAAAGTCATGTGATTTCCTAAAGAGGAGAACCTAAGCTTTAATTTGGATATAAATTTGTCGGCCTCCCTTAAAAACTTTTAAAGTTATAACCGTCGCTAGAAATAATTTCATTCGTATTTGTGTTTTAATCACAACAATATAGGCTGTCTACCCTGAGTTATGGCCCGTATTTTGACAGTATTTTGCGGAGGGCTAAGTGTGCATGGAGGCCGTTTAAGGTATGAAGAAATTATCTAAATGTAAAAGTCATGTGATTTCCTAAAAGAGGAGAACCTAAGCTTTAATTTGGATATAAATTTGTCGGCCTCCCTTAAAAACTTTTAAAGTTATAACCGTCGCTAGAAATAATTTCATTCGTATTTGTGTTTTAATCACAACAATGTCGGGTGTTTACCCTGAGTTATGGCCCGTATTTTGACAGTATTTTACGGAGGGCTAAGTGTGCATGGAGGCCGTTTAAGGTATGAAGAAATTGTCTAAATGTAAAAGTCATGTGATTTCCTATCAGGAGAACCTAAGCTTTAATTTGGATATAAATTTGTCGGCCTCCCTTAAAAACTTTTAAAGTTATAACCGTCGCTAGAAATAATTTCATTCGTATTTGTGTTTTAATCACAACAATATAGGCTGTCTACCCTGAGTTATGGCCCGTATTTTGATAGTATTTTGCGGAGGGCTAAGTGTGCATGGAGGCCGTTTAAGGTATGAAGAAATTGTCTAAATGTAAAAGTCATGTGATTTCCTAAAAGAGGAGAACCTAAGCTTTAATTTGGATATAAATTTGTCGGCCTCCCTTAAAAACTTTTAAAGTTATAACCGTCGCTAGAAATAATTTCATTCGTATTTGTGTTTTAATCACAACAATGTAGGTTGTTCTACCCTGAGTTATGGCCCGTATTTTGACCGTATTTTACGGAGGGCTAGTGTGCATGGAGGCCGTTTAAGGTATGAAGAAATTGTCTAAATGTAAAAGTCATGTGATTTCCTAAAGAGAGAACCTAAGCTTTAATTTGGATATAAATTTGTCGGCCTCCCTTAAAAACTTTTAAAGTTATAACCGTCGCTAGAAATAATTTCATTCGTATTTGTGTTTTAATCACAACAATGTAGGCTGTCTACCCTGAGTTATGGCCCGTATTTTGACCGTATTTTACGGAGGGCTAAGTGTGCATGGAGGCCGTTTAAGGTATGAAGAAATTGTCTAAATGTAAAAGTCATGTGATTTCCTAAAAGAGGAGAACCTAAGCTTTAATTTGGATATAAATTTGTCGGCCTCCATAAAAACTTTTAAAGTTATAACCGTCGCTAGAAATAATTTCATTCGTATTTGTGTTTTAATCACAACAATATAGGCTGTCTACCCTGAGTTATGGCCCGTATTTTGACAGTATTTTGCGGAGGGCTCAGTGTGCATGGAGGCCATTTAAGGTATGAAGAAATTGTCTAAATGTAAAAGTCATGTGATTTCCTAAAAGAGGAGAACCTAAGCTTTAATTTGGATATAAATTTGTCGGCCTCCAATAATTTTTTTTTAAAGTTATAACCGTCGCTAGAAATAATTTCATTCGTATTTGTGTTTTAATCACAACAATGTCCGGTGTTTACCCTGAGTTATGGCCGTATATTGACCGTATTTTACGGAGGGCTAAGTGTGCATGGAGGCCGTTTAAGGTATGAAGAAATTGTCTAAATGTAAAAGTCATGTGATTTCCTAAAAGAGGAGAACCTAAGCTTTAATTTGGATATAAATTTGTCGGCCTCCCTTAAAAACTTTTAAAGTTATAACCGTCGCTAGAAATAATTTCATTCGTATTTGTGTTTTAATCACAACAATATAGGCTGTCTACCCTGAGTTATGGCCCGTATTTTGACAGTATTTTGCGGAGGGCTCAATGTGCATGGAGGCCATTTAAGGTATGAAGAAATTATCTAAATGTAAAAGTCATGTGATTTCCTAAAAGAGGAGAACCTAAGCTTTAATTTGGATATAAATTTGTCGGCCTCCCTTAAAAACTTTTAAAGTTATAACCGTCGCTAGAAATAATTTCATTCGTATTTGTGTTTTAATCACAACAATGTCGGGTGTTTACCCTGAGTTATGGCCCGTATTTTGACGGTATTTTACGGAGGGCTAAGTGTGCATGGAGGCCGTTTAAGGTATGAAGAAATTGTCTAAATGTAAAAGTCATGTGATTTCCTAAAAGAGGAGAACCTAAGCTTTAATTTGGATATAAATTTGTCGGCCTCCCTTAAAAACTTTTAAAGTTATAACCGTCGCTAGAAATAATTTCATTCGTATTTGTGTTTTAATCACAACAATATAGGCTGTCTACCCTGAGTTATGGCCCGTATTTTGACAGTATTTTGCGGAGGGCTCAGTGTGCATGGAGGCCATTTAAGGTATGAAGAAATTGTCTAAATGTAAAAGTCATCTGATTTCCTAAAAGAGGAGAACCTAAGCTTTAATTTGGATATAAATTTGTCGGCCTCCCTTAAAAACTTTTAAAGTTATAACCGTCGCTAGAAATAATTTCATTCGTATTTGTGTTTTAATCACAACAATATAGGCTGTCTACCCTGAGTTATGGCCCGTATTTTGACAGTATTTTGCGGAGGGCTAAGTGTGCATGGAGGCCGTTTAAGGTATGAAGAAATTATCTAAATGTAAAAGTCATGTGATTTCCTAAAAGAGGAGAACCTAAGCTTTAATTTGGATATAAATTTGTCGGCCTCCCTTAAAAACTTTTAAAGTTATAACCGTCGCTAGAAATAATTTCATTCGTATTTGTGTTTTAATCACAACAATGTCCGGTGTTTACCCTGCGTTATGGCGCGTATATTGACCGTATTTTACGGAGGGCTAAGTGTGCATGGAGGCCGTTTAAGGTATGAAGAAATTGTCTAAATGTAAAAGTCATGTGATTTCCTAAAAGAGGAGAACCCAAGCTTTAATTTGGATATAAATTTGTCGGCCTCCCTTAAAAACTTTTAAAGTTATAACCGTCGCTAGAAATAATTTCATTCGTATTTGTGTTTTAATCACAACAATATAGGCTGTCTACCCTGAGTTATGGCCCGTATTTTGATAGTATTTTGCGGAGGGCTAAGTGTGCATGGTGGTCCTTTAAGGTATGAAGAAATTATCTAAATGTAAAAGTCATGTGATTTCCTAAAAGAGGAGAACCTAAGCTTTAATTTGGATATAAATTTGTCGGCCTCCCTTAAAAACTTTTAAAGTTATACCCGTCGCTAGAAATAATTTCATTCGTATTTGTGTTTTAATCACAACAATGTCGGTTGTTTACCCTGAGTTATGGCCCGTATTTTGACCGTATTTTACGGAGGGCTAAGTGTGCATGGAGGCCGTTTAAGGTATGAAGAAATTGTCTAAATGTAAAAGTCATGTGATTTCCTAAAAGAGGAGAACCTAAGCTTTAATTTGGATATAAATTTGTCGGCCTCCATTGAAAACTGTTAAAGTTATAACCGTCGCTAGAAATAATTTCATTCGTATTTGTGTTTTAATCACAACAATATAGGCTGTCTACCCTGAGTTATGGCCCGTATTTTGATAGTATTTTGCGGAGGGCTAAGTGTGCATGGTGGTCCTTTAAGGTATGAAGAAATTATCTAAATGTAAAAGTCATGTGATTTCCTAAAAGAGGAGAACCTAAGCTTTAATTTGGATATAAATTTGTCGGCCTCCCTAAAAACTTTTAAAGTTATACCCGTCGCTAGAAATAATTTCATTCGTATTTGTGTTTTAATCACAACAATGTAGGTTGTTTACCCTGAGTTATGGCCCGTATTTTGACCGTATTTTACGGAGGGCTAAGTGTGCATGGAGGCCATTTAAGGTATGAAGAAATTGTCTAAATGTAAAAGTCATGTGATTTCCTAAAAGAGGAGAACCTAAGCTTTAATTTGGATATAAATTTGTCGGCCTCCCTTAAAAACTTTTAAAGTTATAACCGTCGCTAGAAATAATTTCAGTCGTATTTGTGTTTTAATCACAACAATGTCGGGTGTTTACCCTGAGTTATGGCCCGTATTTTGAAGGTATTTTACGGAGGGCTAAGTGTGCATGGAGGCCGTTTAAAGTATGAAGAAATTGTCTAAATGTAAAAGTCATGTGACTTCCTAAAAGAGGAGAACCTAAGCTTTAATTTGGATATAAATTTGTCGGCCTCCCTTAAAAACTTTTAAAGTTATAACCGTCGCTAGAAATAATTTCATTCGTATTTGTGTTTTAATCACAACAATATAGGCTGTCTACGTTGAGTTATGGCCCGTATTTTGACAGTATTTTGCGGAGGGCTCAGTGTGCATGGAGGCCATTTAAGGTATGAAGAAATTGTCTAAATGTAAAAGTCATCTGATTTCCTAAAAGAGGAGAACCTAAGCTTTAATTTGGATATAAATTTGTCGGCCTCCATTAAAAACTGTTAAAGTTATAACCGTCGCTAGAAATAATTTCATTCGTATTTGTGTTTTAATCACAACAATGTCCGGTGTTTACCCTGCGTTATGGCGCGTATATTGACCGTATTTTACGGAGGGCTAAGTGTGCATGGAGGCCGTTTAAGGTATGAAGAAATTGTCTAAATGTAAAAGTCATGTGATTTCCTAAAAGAGGAGAACCCAAGCTTTAATTTGGATATAAATTTGTCGGCCTCCCTTAAAAACCTTTAAAGTTATAACCGTCGCTAGAAATAATTTCATTCGTATTTGTGTTTTAATCACAACAATATAGGCTGTCTACCCTGAGTTATGGCCCGTATTTTGACAGTATTTTGCGGAGGGCTCAATGTGCATGGAGGCCATTTAAGGTATGAAGAAATTATCTAAATGTAAAAGTCATGTGATTTCCTAAAAGAGGAGAACCTAAGCTTTAATTTGGATATAAATTTGTCGGCCTCCCTTAAAAACTTTTAAAGTTATAACCGTCGCTAGAAATAATTTCATTCGTATTTGTGTTTTAATCACAACAATATAGGCTGTCTACCCTGAGTTATGGCCAGTATATTGACAGTATTTTGCGGAGGGCTCAGTGTGCATGGAGGCCATTTAAGGTATGAAGAAATTATCTGAATGTAAAAGTCATGTGATTTCCTAAAAGAGGAGAACCTAAGCTTTAATTTGGATATAAATTTGTCGGCCTCCCTTAAAAACTTTTAAAGTTATAACCGTCGCTAGAAATAATTTCAGTCGTATTTGTGTTTTAATCACAACAATGTCGGGTGTTTACCCTGAGTTATGGCCCGTATTTTGACGGTATTTTACGGAGGGCTAAGTGTGCATGGAGGCCGATTAAGGTATGAAGAAATTGTCTAAATGTAAAAGTCATGTGATTTCATAAAAGAGGAGAACCTAAGCTTTAATTTGGATATAAATTTGTCGGCCTCCCTTAAAAACTTTTAAAGTTATACCCGTCGCTAGAAATAATTTCATTCGTATTTGTGTTTTAATCACAACAATGTCGGGTGTTTACCCTGAGTTATGGCCCGTATTTTGACCGTATTTTACGGAGGGCTAAGTGTGCATGGAGGCCGTTTAAGGTATGAAGAAATTGTCTAAATGTAAAAGTCATGTGATTTCCTAAAAGAGGAGAACCTAAGCTTTAATTTGGATATAAATTTGTCGGCCTCCCTTAAAAACTTTTAAAGTTATAACCGTCGCTAGAAATAATTTCATTCGTATTTGTGTTTTAATCACAACAATATAGGCTGTCTACCCTGAGTTATGGCCCGTATTTTGACAGTATTTTGCGGAGGGCTCAGTGTGCATGGAGGCCATTTAAGGTATGAAGAAATTATCTAAATGTAAAAGTCATGTGATTTCCTAAAAGAGGAGAACCTAAGCTTTAATTTGGATATAAATTTGTCGGCCTCCCTTAAAAACTTTTAAAGTTATAACCGTCGCTAGAAATAATTTCATTCGTATTTGTGTTTTAATCACAACAATGTCCGGTGTTTACCCTGCGTTATGGCGCGTATATTGACCGTATTTTACGGAGGCCTAAGTGTGCATGGAGGCCGTTTAAGGTATGAAGAAATTGTCTAAATGTAAAAGTCATGTGATTTCCTAAAAGAGGAGAACCTAAGCTTTAATTTGGATATAAATTTGTCGGCCTCCCTTAAAAACTTTTAAAGTTATAACCGTCGCTAGAAATAATTTCATTCGTATTTGTGTTTTAATCACAACAATATAGGCTGTCTACCCTGAGTTATGGCCCGTATTTTGATAGTATTTTGCGGAGGGCTAAGTGTGCATGGTGGTCCTTTAAGGTATGAAGAAATTATCTAAATGTAAAAGTCATGTGATTTCCTAAAAGAGGAGAACCTAAGCTTTAATTTGGATATAAATTTGTCGGCCTCCCTTAAAAACTTTTAAAGTTATACCCGTCGCTAGAAATAATTTCATTCGTATTTGTGTTTTAATCACAACAATGTCGGTTGTTTACCCTGAGTTATGGCCCGTATTTTGACCGTATTTTACGGAGGGCTAAGTGTGCATGGAGGCCGTTTAAGGTATGAAGAAATTGTCTAAATGTAAAAGTCATCTGATTTCCTAAAAGAGGAGAACCTAAGCTTTAATTTGGATATAAATTTGTCGGCCTCCATTAAAAACTGTTAAAGTTATAACCGTCGCTAGAAATAATTTCATTCGTATTTGTGTTTTAATCACAACAATATAGGCTGTCTACCCTGAGTTATGGCCAGTATATTGACAGTATTTTGCGGAGGGCTCAGTTTGCATGGAGGCCATTTAAGGTATGAAGAAATTATCTGAATGTAAAAGTCATGTGATTTCCTAAAAGAGGAGAACCTAAGCTTTAATTTGGATATAAATTTGTCGGCCTCCCTTAAAAACTTTTAAAGTTATAACCGTCGCTAGAAATAATTTCATTCGTATTTGTGTTTTAATCACAACAATGTCCGGTGTTTACCCTGCGTTAATGCGCGTATATTGACCGTATTTTACGGAGGGCTAAGTGTGCATGGAGGCCGTTTAAGGTATGGTTCATTCTGTGTAATTTTGAACCGAATCGGAGACAACTTTTATTCGAGGTGAAAAAAACGACAATGCTTACCCCTTGTCGTTTTTTCCAAATTTGGCCTAAAATTGACATTTAAAAAAAATGATTGATACTTGCTGGGGAGACGTAATAGAGTGCCTAGAACCCATTTGTCGTAATTTGAGTCGCCTATCTTTCCAACTTTTTAAGAAAATCATTTTTTTATGAAAAATATGGGTGAAATTGTGAAATTCTAAACTTGTTCAAATAGGCTGTAACTAGGTGGCTGTATTCTGCAGACACAGAGGTTCATTCTGTGTAATTCGAACCGAATCGGAGAAAACAATTTCGAGGTGAAAAAAACGACAATGCTTACCTCTTGTCGTTTTTTCCAAATTTGGCCTAAAATTGACATTTTTTCAAAATGATTGATACTTCCTGGGGAGACGTAATAAAGTGCCTAGAACCCATTTTTCGTAATTTGAGTCGCCTATCTTTCCAACTTTTTAAGAAAATCAATATTTTATGAAGAAATATTGGTCAAATTGTCAAATTTTAAACTTGTCCAAATAGGCTGTAACTTGGTGGCTGTATTCTGCAGACACACAGGTTCATTCTGTGTAATTTTTAACCGAATCGGAGACATTTTTTTTCGAGGTGAAAAAAACGACAATACTTACTTGTCGTTTTTTCCAAATTTGGCCTAAAATTGACATTTAAAAAAAACGATTGATACTTGCTGGGGAGACGTAATAGAGTGCCTAGAACCCATTTGTCGTAATTTGAGTCGCCTATCTTTCCAACTTTTTAAGAAATTCAATATTTTATGAAGAAATATGGGTAAAATTGTCAAATTTTAAACTTGTCCAAATAGGCTGTAACTCGGTGGCTGTATTCTGCAGACACACAGGTTCATTCTGTGTAATTTTGAACCGAATCGGAGACAACCTTTTTTCGAGGTGAAAAAAACGACAATGCTTACCACTTGTCGTTTTTTCCAAATTTGGCCTAAAATTGACATTTTTTCAAAATGATTGATACTTCCTGGGGAGACGTAATAAAGTGCCTAGAACCCATTTTTCGTAATTTGAGTCGCCTATCTTTCCAACTTTTTGAGAAAATCAATTTTTTATGAAAAACATTTTGGTGAAATTGTCAAATTCTAAACTTGTTCAAATAGGCTGTAACTCGGTGGCTGTATTCTGCAGACACACGGGTTCATTCTGTGTAATTTTGAACCGAATCGGAGACAACTTTTTTTCGAGGTGAAAAAAACGACAATGCTTACCCCTTGTCGTTTTTTCCAAATTTGGCCTAAAATTGACATTTAAAAAAAATGATTGATACTTGCTGGGGAGACGTAATAGAGTGCCTAGAAGCCATTTGTCGTAATTTGAGTCGCCTATCTTTCCAACTTTTTAAGAAAATCAATATTTTATGAAAAAATATGGGTGAAATTGTGAAATTCTAAACTTGTTCAAATAGGCTGTAACTAGGTGGCTGTATTCTGCAGACACAGAGGTTCATTCTGTGTAATTTTGAACCGAATCGGAGAAAAAAAAATTTCGAGGTGAAAAAAACGACAATGCCCCTTGTCGTTTTTTCCAAATTTGGCCTAAAATTGACATTTAAAAAAAACGATTGATACTTGCTGGGGAGACGTAATAGAGTGCCTAGAACCCATTTGTCGTAATTTGAGTCGCCTATCTTTCCAACTTTTTAAGAAATTCAATATTTTATGAAGAAATATGGGTAAAATTGTCAAATTTTAAACTTGTCCAAATAGGCTGTAACTCGGTGGCTGTATTCTGCAGACACAGAGGTTCATTCTGTGTAATTCTGAACCGAATCGGAGACAATTTTTTTTCGAGGTGAAAAAAAACTCCAAATTTGGCCTAAAATTTACATTTAAAAAAAATGATTGATACTTGCTGGGGAGACGTAATAGAGTGCCTAGAACCCATTTGTCGTAATTTGAGTCGCCTATCTTTCCAACTTTTTAAGAAAATCAATATTTTATGAAAAAATATGGGTGAAATTGTGAAATTCTAAACTTGTTCAAATAGGCTGTAACTTGGTGGCTGTATTCTGCAGACACACAGGTTCATTCTGTGTAATTTTGAACCGAATCGGAGACAATTTTTTTTCGAGGTGAAAAAAAACGACAATGCTTACCCCTTGTCGTTTTTTCCAAATTTGGCCTAAAATTAACATTTAAAAAAAATGATTGATACTTCCTGGGGAGACGTAATAAAGTGCCTAGAACCCATTTTTCGTAATTTGAGTCGCCTATCTTTCCAACTTTTTAAGAAAATCAATATTTTATGAAAAAATATGGGTGAAATTGTGAAATTCTAAACTTGTTCAAATAGGCTGTAACTAGGTGGCTGTATTCTGCAGACACAGAGGTTCATTCTGTGTAATTTTGAACCGAATCGGAGAAAAAAAAATTTCGAGGTGAAAAAAAACGACAATGCTTACCCCTTGTCGTTTTTTCCAAATTTGGCCTAAAATTGACATTTTTTCAAAATGATTGATACTTCCTGGGGAGACGTAATAAAGTGCCTAGAACCCATTTTTCGTAATTTGAGTCGCCTATCTTTCCAACTTTTTAAGAAAATCAATATTTTATGAAGAAATATTGGTCAAATTGTCAAATTTTAAACTTGTCCAAATAGGCTGTAACTTGGTGGCTGTATTCTGCAGACACACAGGTTCATTCTGTGTAATTTTTAACCGAATCGGAGACATTTTTTTTTCGAGGTGAAAAAAACGACAATGCTTACTTGTCGTTTTTTCCAAATTTGGCCTAAAATTGACATTTAAAAAAAACGATTGATACTTGCTGGGGAGACGTAATAGAGTGCCTAGAACCCATTTGTCGTAATTTGAGTCGCCTATCTTTCCAACTTTTTAAGAAATTCAATATTTTATGAAGAAATATGGGTAAAATTGTCAAATTTTAAACTTGTCCAAATAGGCTGTAACTCGGTGGCTGTATTCTGCAGACACAGAGGTTCATTCTGTGTAATTCTGAACCGAATCGGAGACTTTTTTTTTCGAGGTGAAAAAAACGACAATGCTTACCCCTTGTCGTTTTTTCCAAATTTGGCCTAAAATTGACATTTAAAAAAAATGATTGATACTTGCTGGGGAGACGTAATAGAGTGCCTAGAACCCATTTTTCGTAATTTGAGTCGCCTATCTTTCCAACTTTTTGAGAAAATCAATTTTTTATGAAAAAATATGGGTAAAATTGTAAAATTTTAAACTTGTCCAAATAGGCTGTAACTCGGTGGCTGTATTCTGCAGACACACAGGTTCATTCTGTGTAATTTTGAACCGAATCGGAGACAACTTTTTTTCGAGGTGAAAAAAACGACAATGCTTACCACTTGTCGTTTTTTCCAAATTTGGCCTAAAATTGACATTTTTTCAAAATGATTGATACTTCCTGGGGAGACGTAATAAAGTGCCTAGAACCCATTTTTCGTAATTTGAGTCGCCTATCTTTCCAACTTTTTGAGAAAATCAATTTTTTATGAAAAACATTTTGGTGAAATTGTCAAATTCTAAACTTGTTCAAATAGGCTGTAACTCGGTGGCTGTATTCTGCAGACACACGGGTTCATTCTGTGTAATTTTGAACCGAATCGGAGACAACTTTTTTTCGAGGTGAAAAAAACGACAATGCTTACCCCTTGTCGTTTTTTCCAAATTTGGCCTAAAATTGACATTTAAAAAAAATGATTGATACTTGCTGGGGAGACGTAATAGAGTGCCTAGAACCCATTTGTCGTAATTTGAGTCGCCTATCTTTCCAACTTTTAAGAAAATCAATATTTTATGAAAAAATAAGGGTGAAATTGTGAAATTCTAAACTTGTTCAAATAGGCTGTAACTAGGTGGCTGTATTCTGCAGACACAGAGGTTCATCCTGTGTAATTTGAACCGAATCGGAGAAAAATTTTCGAGGTGAAAAAACGACAATGCCCTTGTCGTTTTTCCAAATTTAACCTAAAATTGACATTTAAAAAAACGATTGATACTTGCTGGGAGACGTAATAGAGTGCCTAGAACCCATTTGTCGTAATTTGAGTCGCCTATCTTTCACTTTTTAAGAAATTCAATACATTCTGAAGAACTATTGTTAAAATTGTCAAATTTCTAAACTTGTCCAAATAGGCTGTAACTCGGTGGCTGTATTCTGCAGACACAGAGGTTCATTCTGTGTAAATCTGAACAGAAACGGAGACAAATTTTCGAGGTGAAAAAAACTCCAAATTTGTCGTTTTTTCCAAATTTGGCCTAAAATTTACATTTAAAAAAAATGATTGATACTTGCTGGGGAGACGTAATAGAGTGCCTAGAACCCATTTGTCGTAATTTGAGTCGCCTATCTTTCCAACTTTTTAAGAAAATCAATATTTTATGAAAAAATATGGGTGAAATTGTGAAATTCTAAACTTGTTCAAATAGGCTGTAACTTGGTGGCTGTATTCTGCAGACACACAGGTTCATTCTGTGTAATTTTGAACCGAATCGGAGACAATTTTTTTTCGAGGTGAAAAAAAACGACAATGCTTACCCCTTGTCGTTTTTTCCAAATTTGGCCTAAAATTAACATTTAAAAAAAATGATTGATACTTCCTGGGGAGACGTAATAAAGTGCCTAGAACCCATTTTTCGTAATTTGAGTCGCCTATCTTTCCAACTTTTTGAGAAAATCAATTTTTTAATGAAAAAATATGGGTAAAATTTTCAAATTTTAAACTCAAATTACGTAAAATGGGTTCTAGGCACTTTATTACGTCTCCCCAGGAAGTATCAATCATTTTGAAAAAATGTCAATTTTAGGCCAAATTTGGAAAAAACGACAAGGGGTAAGCATTGTCGTTTTTTTCACCTCGAAAAAAAAAGTCTCCGATTCGGTTCAGAATTACACAGAATTAACCTCTGTGTCTGCAGAATACAGCCACCGAGTTACAGCCTATTTGGACAAGTTTAAAATTTGACAATTTTACCCATATTTCTTCATAAAATATTGAATTTCTTAAAAAGTTGGAAAGATAGGCGACTCAAATTAACAGTCATTTGTACCTACGTCTGGATCCTCAAGTATTGTTGCTTCATCTGATATATGGTAGCAATACTTGAAGATTTAATAAAGGCAAGAAAGAAGATTGAAAAAAAACTAAGAGAAATTATCGGTAGTTGAGATATACCTCAACGGCAATTCCGAATTGAAAAATAATGAATTAAAAACAATATATATATATATATATATATATATATATATATATATAATAATAATTATTGTAAAAAAGTGCGGAGAGTTAGTCAGAGTGTCGACCAGGTATTAGGATGACTCAAAGTCCGTGACACCCCGGCATGGTGATCACCTTAGCACCCTTCTGGGAGGTCGCTACCCTCCCGGTCCCTCCTTTTCTCCCCCGCCCGTACATTTCCTCCACGCTCTAACCTTCAGGGGAGAGACATGGCGGTCCCCAAGCCATTGCCGCAGCCAGCAGCTGCCATGTCTCTGTGTCTCAGGAGCAGGATTCGAACCCGGACGTACCAACCTGGATCTCCCGCAATTGACAGGCCCAGTGGACTAACGGCTTGCGCCATTTATCCTGTTGGTATTTGCAGTTGAATTTAATACTACTTAAATAAATCGTGATTACGCAACGATATAAAATTAAAAATTGAATTAACGCCGCTAGGATTCGAACCCGTACGTACCAGCTTGGAACTGCCTGCAATTGATAGCACAGTGGACTAACGGCTTGCGCCATTTATCCTGTTGGTATTTGCAGTTGAATTTAATACTACTTAAATAAATCGTGATTACGTAACGATATAAAATTAAAAAGTCAATTGGCGCCGCTAAGTTCGAACCCGTACGTACCAACTTGGAACTGCCTGTAATTGACAACCCAGTGGACTAACGGCTTGCGCCATTTATTATGTTGGTATATGCAGTTGAATTTAATACTACTTATATAAATCGTGATTGCGTAACGATATAAAATTAAAAATTCAATTGGCGCGCTAGGATTCGAACCCAGTTGGCCAGCAATTAATCACAGCAGCAGACTGGCGGCATGCGCCACGAATCCTGTTGGTGTTTGGGTTTAATTTAATACTACTTAAATAAATCGTGATTGTGCAATCATATAAAATAATAAAAGATATTGCCGCCTCTGGGATTCGAACCAGTTAGCCTGGAATTGACCACACCTGCGGACATCTGGCTTGCGCCACCAATGCTGTTGGTACTAGGAGTTGAAATAAATACTACTTAATTAAATCGTGATTGCACAACCATCTAAAATAAAAGGTTAATTGGTGTCTCCGGGATTCGAACCAGGTTAGTCTGCACCGAATCCCAGGGATATGGCTTACGCCACCAACCCGTGTTAACAAATTTAGTTCAATATTACTTAAATAAACCGCATGATTGCACAACCATAATTTTTTCAACATCCAGACAGATCATGTTATAGAACATAGACGGCCGGATGTTGTTGTCTTGGATAAGCATGAGAAGATGTGTCATCTTATCGATATAGGCTGTGCCAGGTGATAGTAGAGTAGCTTCGAAGGAGAAGGAAAAGGTACAGAAACTCAGGGTTGTAGCGAGAGAACTCCCCAAGCTGTGGCAAGTCAAGGTGAAGGTTATTCCTATGGTAGTGGGAGCACTGGGTACAATTCCGAAGGCGTTGGAGAAACATCTCAAGGAGATAGGAACATCTGTTAGAGTAGAATTACTACAGAAGGGGGCGGCACTCTTAGGGACAGCAAGGATTCTACGAAAGACACTCAAGATCTAAGGCTACGGACGTAGCTTGACTCGATGTGTAACCGGCAGAAAGGAAAACAAGATCTTTCTATTTATGCGAAATAATAATAATAATAATAATAATAATAATAATAATAATAATAATAATAATAATAATAATAATAATAATAATAATAATAATAATAATAATAATAATAATAATAATAATAATAATAATAATAATAATAATAATAATAATAATAATAATAATAATAATAATAATAATAATAATAATAATAATAATAATAATAATAATAATAATAGTATATTTCGTGAAAACTACAGGGTTTAAATAAATGCACGTTTTCAAATATCAATGTTGTACATAATTTTCAATTCTTTCATCTTTCAGAAAGTGGTTATCACATAATGGTTTTACAACCATTCAAGTTGACATGGTTGTCAGGTAGCCATAGAGGGCGCTAACATCTTCTCTAACTTTTGATTGTTTACTTTTCGTAGTTTTTTGTACTTTGTACTTGCTACGAAGCAATTATTTATTCAATAATCAATCGGTGGCATTTTCAGTTTGGATGGTGGATGTCATCACTTCATCAAATTATCACGGTCGTAATAAGTGAATGTGTATTGCTGTAATGTGTAAGTAATGTTTTCGCAAGAAAAACCGCCACTTAATGCACAAAATATGCATGCAGTTTTAGCAGACGACAAAAGGGCCAACATCTCATGATCTTTAAAAAATATGCACAATTTCATTGCTCGAAATCTCAAACAATAATTGTTTCCAAAGCTCACTTGAGTACATCTTCCTCTCGTTTAGTTTGTCCTCTATCATATTTTGTAGGAAACATATATAATTAGTTATATTTGTCATAATAGTTTGTGACAACAATGGCGGCTCTCATCTACATTCTTTCCTTTAGGCCATGATAATGAAAGTCATAGATTTGCGTCCACCGCCCGCATGTCCCGAAAGCTACCGCCTAAATTTTTCATTATTTGCCAAAAAAATCATTATTTGCACAAAAAAGGTATTTTCACAAAATTTCCACCAGTATGTGCGCTATAAAATAATCATTAGCACATGTTCTCTTACAGTCTTAGTCCCGCGTACGTCGTTCACAAAACAGGTCGCATCGCGCTAAAATTGTATGCTAAACTCCGTCCGATCCGCACCTGCAACTGTACCGCCTTCACATGCACAACACGTTCGCTGTTGAGCCTAGTGAGTAGTACTAGTATGCCTGTGTGTGCGGCCCGCACGTATAATGATGCATGTACGTACACAGATTAGAAGAAACATCTTGTGATTGCGCTGTTATTAATGATCAATGGAAATAATGAATAATGAATAATGAAAAAAAGCCTCATGTGTTTTCAAAATTTCCCGGACGCAAATCTATGACTTTCATTCTCTTGGCCTTAGCATGATGAAGAATTATCCCAACACATATGATTAATTAGTGCATTTTTTATGTAAAATTATTTAGTCTGAAGTTCTTTTTAAATCAGGAATTGTCAGTACGTCGAATGTACAAAAATTTAAGTACTTGCCATCCAGTAGCCCCATACTAGGGCCATAAAAAAGGACTCCTTCTGTATCCTTGGCCCTAATTAACCCCACATGCATCGATAGATACAAAAAGGGGAAAATTCTTCTTTTTTCAAATTTTGATCTGCTAATTATTACAGCCTACAACTTAGTGATTATGTAACCTTGCCCAAGCAGACACTTTTGGCAAACAATATGTTACTCATGTTAGCTCACTTTCATAAAATTTCTGAAATTGAAAAAAAAAAAAAAAATTATAATAATTAAAATTTCACCAAAATTACTGGTCTCACAATAGCAAACTTTATACCAGTTTCTACTTGGGCAAGCTTACCTAATCACTGTTTTTTAGATTGTAATAATTAGCAGATCAACAGTTTTAAAAAATCGACCTTTTTAACATGTGGGGGTTATGGCCAAGGATATAGAGGGAGGCCAGTGTATTGACGCTAGAATGGAGCTAGAGTTCCAGGAGCCCAGGTTTGTTGATATATTTCTTTATACCTTTAATTCAATTTGCCTCAAGGGCCATGGAAATCCTCTTGCCCGCCCTTGTGAACACCTCCTTTTCTCATGTTGCTTTTTGTTTTTAGGGTATAATTGGTTGAAGATGCAAGCATGTACTCAAAAAAGCAATTTTCAAACTTTACCAGTGTTTTACCTTGAAGTTATTTGTACTTTTTCAGCTATTATTGATGATTTTGTTTGTACAGGTGTTTGGCCCAAATAATCTATGTGTGAATTATGGGCAGAGTCTTCATCAGTCCATCAGACTGGGATGTGATTGTCATTGGAGCTGGGGTTGCTGGACTGACTACCGCCTACAGGTTGAAGCAACAACAACCATGCTGTAGAGTTCTTGTTTTAGAGGCAAAAGGTGTTACATTCAAACAATTTATACATACAGGGTTTAAATTTGCCAGTGGTCTGCTGGCTAAATGCCAGTTAAAATAGCAGTGGACTAGTCAAACCCGGCGGGATAGTCAAAACCCCTCTCCTAATAGTCCGGCAGGGGCTAGTCAAAACCCCGCTCCTAATAGTCCTGCGGCCTAGTCATAACCCCTCTCCTAGTATTCTGGCAGACTAGTCAAAACCCCTCTCCTAGTAGTCCAGCGGGCTTGTCAAAACCCCTCTCCTAGTAGTCAGATGGGCTAGTCAAAACCCCTCTCCTAGTAGTCAGATGGGAACCCCTCTCCTAGTAGTCCGGCGAGCTAGTCAAAACCTCTCTCCTAATAATAGTCCAGCAGGATAGTCAAACCCCTCTTCTGGTAGTCCGGCGGGCTAGTCAAAACTCCTCCCAGTAGTCCGGCGGACTTGTAAAAATTACAATGACTACACTGAATCCTAGTTCTTTTTATTTTATATTTACATATTTTATTCCATTGGGCCATAATTTCATCATTTCAAGTATGCTAGCATCGTAAACTTCAAAGAAACATTCTCTCATAAACAAGGAATTATCAACATGAAAAGTCATTTAACCTTAAAAGTACTTAAATGGTCTCCATGCACACTGAGCCCTCCGTAAAATACTGTCAAAATACGGGCCATAACTCAGGAGTGAACAGCCTATATTGCTGTGATTAAAACACAAATACAGATGAAATTATTTCTAGCGACAGTTATAACTTTAAAAGTCTTTAAGGAGGCCGACAAATTTATATCCAAATTAAAGCTTAGGTTCTCCTCTTTTAGGAAATCACATGACTTTTACATTTAGACAATTTCTTCATACCTTAAACGGCCTCCATGCACACTTAGTCCTCCGTAAAATACTGTCAAAATACGGGCCATAACTCAGGGTAAACACCTGACATTGTTGTGATTAAAACACAAATACGAATGAAATTATTTCTAGCGACGGGTATAACTTTAAAAGTTATAATTTCTTCATACCTTAAGGTATGAAGAAATTGTCTAAATGTAAAAGTCATGTGATTTCCTGAAAGAGGAGAACCTAAGCTTTAATTTGGATATAAATTTGTCGGCCTCCCTTAAAAACTTTTAAAGTTATACCCGTCGCTAAAAATAATTTCATTCGTATTTGTGTTTTAATCACAACAATTTTTTCTTAATTCTTTGAGTTATGGCCCGTATTTTGACATTATTTTACGGCGGGCTAAGTGTGCATGGAGGCCGTTTAATGTATGAAGAAATTGTCTTAATTCAAAAGTCATGTGATTTCCTGAAAGAGGAGAACCTAAGCTTTAATTTGGATATAAATTTGTCGGCCTCCCTTAAAAACTTTTAAAGTTATACCCGTCGCTAAAAATAATTTCATTCGTATTTGTGTTTTAATCACAACAATATAGGCTGTCTACCCTGAGTTATGGCCCGTATTTTGACAGTATTTTACGGCGGGCTAAGTGTGCATGGAGGCTGTTTAAGGTATGAAGTAATTGTCTAAATGTAAAAGTCATGTGATTTCCTGAAAGAGGAGAACCTAAGCTTTAATTTGGATATACATTTGTCGGCCTCCCTTAAAAACTTTTAAAGTTATACCCGTCGCTAAAAATAATTTCATTCGTATTTGTGTTTTAATCACAACAATATAGGCTGTCTACCCTGAGTTATGGCCCGTATTTTGACAGTATTTTACGGCGGGCTAAGTGTGCATGGAGGCCGTTTAATGTATGAAGAAATTGTCTTAATTCAAAAGTCATGTGATTTCCTGAAAGAGGAGAACCTAAGCTTTAATTTGGATATAAATTTGTCGGCCTCCCTTAAAAACTTTTTAAGTTATACCCGTCGTTAAAAATAATTTCATTTGTATTTGTGTTTTAATCACAACAATATAGGCTGTCTACCCTGAGTTATGGCCCGTATTTTGACAGTATTTTACGGCGGGCTAAGTGTGCATGGAGGCCGTTTAAGGTATGAAGAAATTGTCTAAATGTAAAGTCATGTGATTTCCTGAAAGAGGAGAACCTAAGCTTTAATTTGGATATAAATTTGTCGGCCTCCCTTAAAAACTTTTAAAGTTATACCCGTCGCTAAAAATAATTTCATTCGTATTTGTGTTTTAATCACAACAATATAGGCTGTCCAGCCTGAGTTATGGCCCGTATTTTGACAGTATTTTACGGCGGGCTAAGTGTGCATGGAGGCCGTTTAAGGTATGAAGAAATTGTCTAAATGTAAAAGTCATGTGATTTCCTGAAGGAGGAGAACCTAAGCTTTAATTTGGATATAAATTTGTCGGCCTCCCTTAAAAACTTTTAATGTTATACCCGTCGCTAAAAATAATTTCATTTGTATTTGTCTTTTAATCACAACAATATAGGCTGTCTACCCTGAGTTATGGCCCATATTTTGACAGTATTTTATGGCGGGCTAAGTGTGCATGGAGGCCGTTTAATGTATGAAGAAATTGTCTTAATTCAAAAGTCATGTGATTTCCTGAAAGAGGAGAACCTAAGCTTTAATTTGGATATAAATTTGTCGGCCTCCCTTAAAAACTTTTAAAGTTATACCCGTCGCTAAAAATAATTTCATTTGTATTTGTGTTTTAATCACAACAATATAGGCTGTCTACCCTGAGTTATGGCCCGTATTTTGACAGTATTTTACGGCAGGCTAAGTGTGCATGGAGGCCGTTTAAGGTATGAAGAAATTGTCTAAATGTAAAAGTCATGTGATTTCCTGAAAGAGGAGAACCTAAGCTTTAATTTGGATATAAATTTGTCGGCCTCCCTTAAAAACTTTTAAAGTTATACCCGTCGCTAGAAATAATTTCATTCGTATTTGTGTTTTAATCACAACAATATAGGCTGTCTACCCTGAGTTATGGCCCGTATTTTGACAGTATTTTACGGCGGGCTAAGTGTGCATGGAGGCCGTTTAAGGTATGAAGAAATTGTCTAAATGTAAAGTCATGTGATTTCCTGAAAGAGGAGAACCTAAGCTTTAATTTGGATATAAATTTGTCGGCCTCCCTTAAAAACTTTTAAAGTTATACCCGTCGCTAAAAATAATTTCATTCGTATTTGTGTTTTAATCACAACAATATAGGCTGTCTACCCTGAGTTATGGCCCGTATTTTGATAGTATTTTACGGCGGGCTAAGTGTGCATGGAGGCCGTTTAAGGTATGAAGAAATTGTCTCAATGTAAAAGTCATGTGATTTCCTGAAAGAGGAGAACCTAAGCTTTAATTTGGATATAAATTTGTCGGTCTCCCTTAAAAACTTTTAAAGTTATACCCGTCGCTAGAAATAATTTCATTCGTATTTGTGTTTTAATCACAACAATATAGGCTGTCTACCCTGAGTTATGGCCCGTATTTTGACAGTATTTTACGGCGGGCTAAGTGTGCATGGAGGCCGTTTAAGGTATGAAGAAATTGTCTAAATGTAAAAGTCATGCGATTTCCTGAAAGAGGAGAACCTAAGCTTTAATTTGGATATAAATTTGTCGGCCTCCCTTAAAAACTTTTAAAGTTATACCCGTCGCTAAAAATAATTTCATTCGTATTTGTGTTTTAATCACAACAATATAGGCTGTCTACCCTGAGTTATGGCCCGTATTTTGACAGTATTTTACGGCGGGCTAAGTGTGCATGGAGGCCGTTTAAGGTATGAAGAAATTGTCTAAATGTAAAGTCATGTGATTTCCTGAAAGAGGAGAACCTAAGCTTTAATTTGGATATAAATTTGTCGGCCTCCCTTAAAAACATTTAAAGTTATACCCGTCGCTAAAAATAATTTCATTCGTATTTGTGTTTTAATCACAACAATATAGGCTGTCTACCCTGAGTTATGGCCCGTATTTTGACAGTATTTTACGGCGGGCTAAGTGTGCATGGAGGCCGTTTAAGGTATGAAGAAATTGTCTAAATGTAAAAGTCATGTCATTCCTGAAAGAGGAGAACCTAAGCTTTAATTTGGATATAAATTTGTCGGCCTCCCTTAAAAACTTTTAAAGTTATACCCGTCGCTAAAAATAATTTCATTTGTATTTGTGTTTTAATCACAACAATATAGGCTGTCTACCCTGAGTTATGGCCCGTATTTTGACAGTATTTTACGGCGGGCTAAGTGTGCATGGAGGCCGTTTAAGGTATGAAGAAATTGTCTTAATTCAAAAGTCATGTGATTTCCTGAAAGAGGAGAACCTAAGCTTTAATTTGGATATAAATTTGTCGGCCTCCCTTAAAAACTTATTAAGTTATACCCGTCGCTAAAAATAATTTCATTTGTATTTGTGTTTTAATCACAACAATATAGGCTGTCTACCCTGAGTTATGGCCCGTATTTTGACAGTATTTTACGGCGGGCTAAGTGTGCATGGAGGCCGTTTAAGGTATGAAGAAATTGTCTAAATTAAAAAGTCATGTGATTTCCTGAAAGAGGAGAACCTAAGCTTTAATTTGGATATAAATTTGTCGGCCTCCCATAAAAACTTTTAAAGTTATACCCGTCGCTAGAAATAATTTCATTCGTATTTGTGTTTTAATCACAACAATATAGGCTGTCTACCCTGAGTTATGGCCCGTATTTTGACAGTATTTTACGGCGGGCTAAGTGTGCATGGAGGCCGTTTAAGGTATGAAGAAATTGTCTAAATGTAAAAGTCATGTGATTTCCTGAAAGAGGAGAACCTAAGCTTTAATTTGGATATAAATTTGTCGGCCTCCCTTAAAAACTTTTAAAGTTATACCCGTCGCTAAAATAATTTCATTTGTATTTGTGTTTTAATCACAACAATATAGGCTGTCTACCCTGAGTTATGGCCCGTATTTTGACAGTATTTTACGGCGGGCTAAGTGTGCATGGAGGCCGTTTAAGGTATGAAGAAATTGTCTAAATGTAAAGTCATGTGATTTCCTGAAAGAGGAGAACCTAAGCTTTAATTTGGATATAAATTTGTCGGCCTCCTTAAAAACTTTTAAAGTTATACCCGTCGCTAAAATTAATTTCATTCGTATTTGTGTTTTAATCACAACAATATAGGCTGTCTACCCTGAGTTATGGCCCGTATTTTGACAGTATTTTACGGCGGGCTAAGTGTGCATGGAGGCCGTTTAAGGTATGAAGAAATTGTCTAAATGTAAAAGTCATGTGATTTCCTGAAAGGAGAACCTAAGCTTTAATTTGGATATAAATTTGTCGGCCTCCCTTAAAAACTTTTAAAGTTATACCCGTCGCTAAAAATAATTTCATTCGTATTTGTGTTTTAATCACAACAATATAGGCTGTCTACCCTGAGTTATGGCCCGTATTTTGACAGTATTTTACGGCGGGCTAAGTGTGCATGGAGGCCGTTTAAGGTATGAAGAAATTGTCTAAATGTAAAAGTCATGTGATTTCCTGAAAGAGGAGAACCTAAGCTTTAATTTGGATATAAATTTGTCGGCCTCCCTTAAAAAATTTTAAAGTTATACCCGTCGCTAAAATAATTTCATTCGTATTTGTGTTTTAATCACAACAATATAGGCTGTCTACCCTGAGTTATGGCCCGTATTTTGACAGTATTTTACGGCGGGCTAAGTGTGCATGGAGGCCGTTTAAGGTATGAAGAAATTGTCTAAATGTAAAAGTCATGTGATTTCCTGAAAGAGGAGAACCTAAGCTTTAATTTGGATATAAATTTGTCGGCCTCCCTTAAAATTTTTTAAAGTTATACCCGTCGCTAGAAATAATTTCATTCGTATTTGTGTTTTAATCACAACAATATAGGCTGTCTACCCTGAGTTATGGCCCGTATTTTGACAGTATTTTACGGCGGGCTAAGTGTGCATGGGGGCCGTTTAAGGTATGAAGAAATTGTCTAAATGTAAAAGTCATGTGATTTCCTGAAAGAGGAGAACCTAAGCTTTAATTTGGATATAAATTTGTCAGGCCTCCTTAAAAACTTTTAAAGTTATACCCGTCGCTAGAAATAATTTCATTCGTATTTGTGTTTAATCACAACAATATAGGCTGTCTACCCTGAGTTATGGCCCGTATTTTGACAGTATTTTACGGCGGGCTAAGTGTGCATGGAGGCCGTTTAAGGTATGAAGAAATTGTCTAAATGTAAAAGTCATGTGATTTCCTGAAAGAGGAGAACCTAAGCTTTAATTTGGATATAAATTTGTCGGCCTCCCTTAAAAACTTTTTAAGTTATACCCGTCGCTAAAAATAATTTCATTCGTATTTGTGTTTTAATCACAACAATATAGGCTCTCTATCCTTAGTTATGGCCCGTATTTTGACAGTATTTTACGGCGGGCTAAGTGTGCATGGAGGCCGTTTAAGGTATGAAAAATTGTCTAAATGTAAAAGTCATGTGATTTCCTGAAAGAGGAGAACCTAAGCTTTAATTTGGATATAAATTTGTCGACCTCCCTTAAAAACTTTTAAAGTTATACCCGTCGCTAGAAATAATTTCATTCGTATTTGTGTTTTAATCACAACAATATAGGCTGTCTACCCTGAGTTATGGCCCGTATTTTTGACAGTATT
>CM055823.1:35740319-35769254 GCA_029582265.1 Zoroaster sp. YZ-2022
TACGTTTTTCATTGTAATTATAATTGTTTTTCATTGTAATTTTTGTAGTACTGAAAAATAATTGTTTTTGATTCTCAGCCCCCCTCCCCCTAAAAAATGTTCTGGATCCGCCCATGGGTATGCGATAGCGAATTTCTTAATATGCACAAATGGCTCAGGTGCCCACTATCCAGTCAGTAGAACTCATAATAAGGAAAAACTTAAAACTTACCCAGTTTGTCATGATCATTGTAGCCAATGGTCCGCTTGTTCTTTCCTGTAAATATTCAAAAAAAGTTTTTAAACTAATAGTCTGAATGGATGATTTGTTGATAGTGTAAATAGGGGTTCGTGGAGCTAGACCAATAACGGAGTGTCGTGGCCGAGCGGTCTACCGCACCGAACTCAAGTTCTGGTGTTGCCAGCAACAGGGTGTGGGTTCGAGCCCCGGTCGTGACACTTGAGCAAGGTACATAACCATAATTGCTTCGTCCTTCGGATGGGATGTAAAGGTCCCGTGTGTTGTGTAATGCACGTAAAAAAGAATGCGCCTTGAGCACCACTTAGTTGGTGGATACGTGCGCTATATAAGTCCACACATTATTATTAATAACATTCACAGTATTCCAGCCTACCAGGTTCTAGTGGTAGCATCGAGCTGGACCCTAGGTACGAGGTTGATACAATGGCGTGCAAGAGAATCAGTCTGATTTAAATAGCGCCCTCTAGCGGAACCGATTTAGATTCCAAAAACATTGCTACTCTCATTAAATGAACACTGTTTTAATTTATAGCAATTTGTTTTTAATTACAAATTTAACTGTTTTGTCCCAAAAATGAGAACTTCCAAAACTTTTTTATAAATTGTTGATTACAGGTAGGTATGTATAATTTAACCCAGAGAAACATAAGTTTACCTCGATAGATGTACACCGACGCATTTGAAGATCCAGAACTCGCTGTGCACGAGATGACATCCCCCTCTGAGACAGGCCCGCGGCTTGCTTCAATCTCGAGGACAGACTCCGCCATGCACGGGGAGAGACTCCACGTTGTGATCTCGAAGTCCACGCCGGTGCTGGACCCCAAGTTGTCCCAACTGCCCAGGGCTCTGCGATACACACTCCATGATATTGTGGGTCCGGTTGAGGCGCTTGCTCTGCAAACGTAGCGTAGTCTACTGCCTGTCAGTGTGTATGTGTTGTTGGAGTACAGAGAACGTACCCTGAGACCCCAGTCTGAAAAGTAATAAACACATAATAGTTAGGCCTACCACTGGCAAGTGGTGGATTAACCCGTGCAATAGAGGAGTGTCCCCCCCCCCCACCCCAAGTTCCTACGTTCGGAATATATACGTATATTGATTATATAATGTTTCACCAACACGCCTGAATTTTAGACTTCACAATGCCCAAAACACGAGAGGGAGTTTGCTTTCTGACAATTATTGGCGTATTCCTTTGGAGTATGGGCAAAAAGAACTGGGCATACCCCCCCCCCCCACCACCGATTGGGTTCATAATTAAAAGGTTACTAACAGTCTAGCGATCGAGTAGCGTTCGAGGCTATAATAGAACATAGAGTTGGGTAAAAGGCCCTCCGCTCTTTCTTTCAATTTGTTATTTCCAACCAATTCCAACCTAATCAGTCAGGCTTACCAAGAGACCCACAAGCGTGAAGATTTTGTATGTGCTCGTCCGTCAGTAGTCCGTCAAACACCATCAGATTGCTGTAGGCTGCAGACCCTCTGTTCACAGAGGGTCCTCCGTTACATGGGCTCATGCCTCCTAAACATAGTCTTGTGCATTTGTTATCGTTTGACAAGCCTACTGCATCGGTACTTGCATTAGGACTTAACATAATACCATTAATGTATACTGCAACCACGTCATCAACACTTGCTTGGGTCAAGTCAATGGTGGCTACAAAATGGAACCATTCGTCAATCGGTACTTCCTCGTGAGGTTTCAATCTGAAACTGTGGATACAACATTTCTTTAAGCTTCTGCTAGTAAACAAGAATCTCTGATTTTGAAAGAGCAGAGCAATGCCATGCGCAGAAATATAATATTTGTTATTTTGAGACAAGTCTGTAGAGTTTATCTTGAGCCAAATTGACCAGGTCACTGTTCCGGACACACAGACATTGGGATCGGAGATACAATTGCCGGCAAAATCTCCAAGATCCACGAAGGAGCCGTCATCACTCGCATACACCGCACAGGTTTGATCGACCAACTCGGGAGCGGAAACCATTCTGAAAGTGCCCGTGCCAACTTCGGGGACGGGTGCGGTGGAGGCAGAACATGACGAGAGGTGACGATCATTGGGTTCCTCGTTTTCACCCAGTGCTTTGAAGAGTATCATACTGTGATTGTCTGAAAAGTTAAAAAGAAACGTTGCCCATCAAAATTATTCGCGTCAACAATATTGTTTTGGTAGGAAAAGATTGCGTTGGTCACCCAAACCTCGTCACAATCAACAGGGCATGGAATCAGAGTGCTATTTAAAATAATCCTCCGTATGATATAAGGTCATATTACTGCTGCTGCTGCATATCATAAGGGAAGTAATTTCCAGTCAATGTAATCATCTCAAACTACTATGACACCAAATCCAAGCCCAGATATTGCCCCTTTAAATTTAAAAACAAAATAAGCTGTAAGCCATGTGCTCTAGGAAATGTACAACGAACACCCAGAAAAACAACCCGATACTGAATACAGTCTTGGATCACGACCTTTGATATTTTTTCACAAACGTCAAACGAACGAAACCCTCAGTTATCAAGAACACATTCGGAGATTGTGTCTTGTGAAAAGACTAATATCAACTTTTGTGCACAAAATATTCAATGAAACAAGATGGTAAAACAAGGATTAGAGCGGAATTAACTCGGAATGTTTTATTTATTTATTTATTTATTATCATTCAGGAAGTTCAAAGACAATCACAGATTTAATAAGAAAACCAATCAAACAATTAAAAGCAGTGCTGGGGATTGCCCAATCAAAAGCGAATCAAATCACTACCGCTAGGAAGGTGCTACTATGAAATTGTATAGTGTCAAAATGTACACCTGCAATAGTGTCCACACTGGGGAACTAAATGTACAGCTGCAATAGTGTCCACACTGGGGAACTAAATGTACACCTGCAAAAGTGTCCACACTGGGGAACTAAATGTACACCTGCAATAGTGTCCACACTGGGGAACTAAATGTACAGCTGCAATAGTGTCCACACTGGGGAACTAAATGTACAGCTGCAATAGTGTCCACACTGGGGAACTAAATGTACACCTGCAATAGTACTGGGGAACTAAATGTACACCTGCAATAGTGTCCACACTGGGGAACTAAATGTACACCTGCAATAGTGTCCACACTGGGGAACTAAATGTACACCTGCAATAGTGTCCACACTGGGGAACTAAATGTACACCTGCAATAGTGTCCACACTGGGGAACTAAATGTACACCTACAATAGTGTCCACACTGGGGAACTCGCTCAATATGAATACCATTGAAAAATAACGTTGACACAAACTGGTGTGATTCAAACACCCTGACTTTTACAGGGATTGTATTATAAAGCAAACGGACTTACCATACTTTCTGCCACCTCCGTTGGTCATCCAAAAATAGTCTTGTGATCCTTCATCTCCAATGATGTTGCCGATATACTCCATAATGAACATCATTTCATCCAAGGAATCGATTTTCATAAGATTTCCACCTTTTCCACGTGTCTTGGACTGGCAGTATTCCTCTGCTTCCTCATACGGGAGTGATTGAGGAAAGTAACGGTAGCACTGGTTCTTATACTCGACCCATTGGAAGGAGCAACACGAGCACGATGCATGGCACACGGTGGATATAGCGAGGATAGCGAGGATGATTAGGATGATACGTATCCCGCGAAAAACGTTCCCGCGCGTGTTGTTTCTTTTATATAGAAACTCCATTTTGGTATGTTAAATAATACCACTTTCTGGGCTCAGAATTACAGGTTCACTCGGGAAATTTCGAAAAACGATCCCGTAAATTTATTCACGTGGATACACTGAAACAAAAAAAGTTGTCCAAGAGCAGCTTTCAAATTAAGCTGGTGCGCAACAAAGCCTCCGAGTTATATAACCCTGGCTGACCAAGGCTGATAAACTTGAGGCTTGTTTTAAAAATAGGCATACTTATACAAATTAGTGTTGTCAAGGTACAACATTTTAATAGGAATAATTAACCCTAAGTACATGATGGCAGAACACGCGTGAATAATTTTTCCAACCTTTACTCATCAGGGTCTGTACCTCGTTCTCACTACTAGAGAATAACCCTAGTTGGAAAAAATAATGATTTCCGCACTTCTTAATAGTTACTGCCTAATAATAACCAAAATAAGTTTGTTTTTGAAGAAATTAAATCTTAAGATTTGTTTTATTGATTTCATATAACCATTCATATATTTTATCTAAAAAAAACTTCAATATGTTTTTATAATTCAATTTATCGATAAAGAAAGCCAAAATATAACGAAATTAATATCTGCCTCCAATACGTATATAAATTTAAATTTGGCCATGTATCGAAATTGAGAAGAACTGAGAAAAACAGTTGGTAAGAAAATGGACGTTTCGATCAGTATATTCTGATCGTCTTCAGGAGAATACCTTTGGCAACGTCGAGTTTCTCACCAACGGTTCTTCTCAGAACCACCAACTATTACATCTCCTAAGAGATTAGTTAAGGTGCTATCGTAAACCTTAATATACTTCTAATATTCAAGCCTTGTATAGTTCATACAGAAAGTACTACTTTTCAAGATCATATTTCACAGCTCTTTAAATCCCTAGTGTAATTTGATTGTCTGCATTCCTCCTCCTTATCGTACCCTGGACCCGCCCCGTTTAGGTCACACCGTTAGTATTACACATATTATAAAGCATGTCCCTCAAACAAACGTCATTATATACTAGGATTAACCTTGCGGTTGCCAACTTGAGGCATGTATAACCAGCAGGACACAGATAGGTGATTATTTCCCACTATGTAAAATACCGTTTCACACACGCTTTATAAACCCCAATTTAAATGCCTGTATGTCCTTTGCTCCGGGCCATTTCGTCTCCCTAGATCCGCCCGTTGGGTCACACCATTAGGAATGCACCACTTTAGCATGTCCTTCAAACGCTATTAGTAATTATGCATGGATTAACAAATGTCTAATTAACGAAGTGCCCAGTGGGCCATGGGAATATGTTAATTTCAATAATGGTCTTCCAAGTTATCAGATAAAGGTGGTAATTTTCTTAATAGGAAGGGGACAATAATCATGGCGGCAGGACACGCCTTAAAGGTACAATGTCGTCACAATCAACAGGGCCTGGAATCAGAGTGTTGGCTGTGGATTAACTCAGTGATTGAACATGATATAAAGGTGTTGCTGCTGCATAAATGAGCCAGTAATAATGCTATTTTCGGTAAACCTTCTAGCTTTGCATGGTGAGGATGATAAGTAAGACTAATTGCGGTGACACCATGTGGAATCTCAATTGAGTAGTAATTAGTTCTGAAAAGAACTGGTGGTACAACTCGACGTTTCGATCAGTATGCTCTGATCGTCCTCAGGAGAATGCCGGACTCTGGAAAATGCTGCTGCTTAAGTAGACTGCTGGAGGATCATCCCATGAATGGATGCTGGAGGATTAGTTCGTTGATGCGCGCAGGCGGGAAACTGTTGAGACTATAGGATCCTAGGGGTTGGGGGAGAGGAGTGTGTGCTATTTTCAGTCACTGTACTGATCTTAAATTAGGACACCGATTCCATGCCCTGCTCTGATCGTGACAATATTGTCCCTTTAAGCACTGAAGCTCAGAAGCCTGATGAAACCTCTAAACATTTGAGACTCACCTGTGCCTGGACATAGAGGCCCGTTAAGGAGATACAATATCCTTGCCTGATGCACCATTGGGAAGGGTTTAAGGATGAAGTGAAGCCACATGGAGAGATCTTCCATCACCTTGCACTGGTCGAGGAGAACGTGACGGAAGAACCTACGTGTTCTGATCTCCACTTGTGGGTTGGAGCCGGGGTTCCTGAGAGGCCGTACGGTTGGAATCAAATTAGGACCACTTTTTCAGGTCCTAGTGTATCCAAAATACTCCAAAGTTAGAAATCAGGGACCCCAAGGTCACGATATTAGACCATTTTTACACAATCCCTCACTCAAATGTACGGACCTCTTTGTTTTTCAGAAACACACCTGATTAAGAAAAGGTTGAGAGGGCATACAAACTATGAAAAACCCCTCGGCACATGAATCTGTTCATAATTATTTAGTTGGGTGTTCCGACATTAAACCCAACGTTTAATCCGATCTCTCTTTTGTCCAGTCCCAGGTCCAGAAAATGACTTAGCCTTGACTACGGCGCATCGGAGCGGTTTGGTCGCATAATAATTTTGCCCCACTTTATAGCTATCCGAACTCACCGTTGCAGCCATTGCACACATAGTGCATGGATCCATTATGCACACGCACTGTATATGGACAGTACATGTAAATATACATGCAGACAGTGACCATTCAAACGACGCGCCTTGATCCTTCTGTACTTGATCCTTATGCCAAATTTAAAAACGAAAGATGTATTATCATTGGTTATTGGTTGGCACAGCAACGGCTTTGTTGTGATGTGCGTGTGTGTGTGTGCATGCGTGTGTGCATGCATTGTGTGTGGTTTCAAATAGGGTCAAAGCCAGGGGCATGTGATTGGCCATCGTTTTAAAGAAACCGCCCACTAATCAAGAATTCTTGCATATAAATTTCCATTGGATTTTCAATATGAAAATAAAGAAACACATAAACTCTCGATTACAGAATATCAAGGCTGTTGAATTAGTTCGAGATCGTTATGCACAACCGTATCCATGACTCGGTTTACATTGATCTTGCCGTATACATTGTGATGTACATGGACCCTATCCAAGGACTAACTTCCGCTCACTTTTGTGTTTATGTATAATAATAATAATAATAATAATAATAATAATAATAATAATAATAATAATAATAATAATAATAATAATAATAATAATAATAATAATAATAATAATAATAATAATAATAATAATAATAATAACAGGTGAGTCACAGAGCAACATTTTTATCTATGCGAGCATTCAATTACCCTATATGGGGTTTAATAAAGTTGATCTTATCTTATCTTATCTTAACAATAACAATAACAATAATAATAATAATAATGTGTGGACTTAATCGTCTATTTTGCCACACAATAAATAACCTGCTACATTCGAAATGTAAGGCCAATTATTATTTTGCATATACTACAGGTCCTTTAGGTTGGTAAGCAGTTGATAACAGCTAATTATTTATTAATTTATTGATTTATTATAACAAATGCCCGCGTTGATTGGTAGAAAGGGGTGTCAGTTGGGGAAGGAGAATCATTTGGGTGTGGGTGTAAGATTGGTCTTGAGTCCTACCTTTCCCTCTCCCCCAACCGTAACAATAAATCGCCGCCATTGGTTGTACCGACACTGTAGCGATGAGCCCTGCTATATGAGAAATAGTATAGTATATCAGAACCATGTAGCGGAGAAGGTCAAAACAAGATTCAAGTTCTCATAATACAACCGTTACGGCCGGGATCATTGCTTTGCATTTAAACATATACGAACAAAATGTTGCTCTGTGACTCACCTTTTATTGTATTTTCGATTTAATGTGCAAGGAATCAAAACACTCACAAATTGGCAATAAAAGAGTATAGCAAAGTGATATCAATATGGATAACACGTTTTGCAGAATGTTTTCAGGTTGAATAACTCCTGTAACATGTAGCCCCTTCAAACTAGTAAAAGGTACACAACTACTTTGATGGGCGATATTTGGTGCTGAAATTAAGATCATTGTTTTATTATGATGCATGGAGGCCTATACAAACACCCTGCAATTGTTTTGTTGTTTTGTCATTGTTCAGAGAACACTGGGTGACGTTTCTTTGTCCAAATGACAGTGTTATCACATCATTAATTAGAGAGAGTACGCAATTGTTCTTAGGGTGTTTGTAAATCTATACATCATTCAACTTGATTCATTCGATCTTTTTCTTGTACATCTCGTCCTAGCTCTGAGAAAGGACAAGCGCCCCAAAATCGCCCAAATCGTACCCAACATAGGTGACGTGTGACACATCAATCGATAATTATCTAAACACATTATAAAAACGGATAATTCATAATATTTAAAAGTTATTTGTTAATTTAAAAGATATTACTCAATTAAAATTCTTGAATTAAATTTTTTGCTAATTTTATTTTATTTTTTTAAAATTCAGATAACAGGGAAAGTATAATAATTATTGGTGATGTTGACAAAACTGCTTCTACGAGTATTCTTATTTTCTTAGAATCAAGACAAACAATGAACATTTCAACTGTGAAAGATTAGATTAGATTAGATAAAACTTTATTGTCCCTCACGGGGAAATTAAAATGGCCTTTACAATACAATACAATACAATACAATACAATACAATACAACACAATACAATACAATACAACACAATACAATACAGTACAATACAATACAATACAAACGATAAGTAGATACAAAAAAAGACTAGACATAAATAAGAAGCTGGTAAAAATAAACAAAAACTTACTTATTAAATACACAAACATTTAGAACAATTCTTTTAATAAAAATATACTACAATTCAATATTAAAAATTTACAAAAATTGTATGAGGATATAGAGTACATGGTGAGGATCAGAGTTAACCACCCGACAGCTCATCGCTCCAACTGCTCATTGTACCATTTGATAGCAGTCGGAATGAATGAACTGCCGTAACGGTGGGTCCTGATCCTTCTTTGTAAAAAGCGATGGCTCCTTGAATTGGTTTGGAATTCGGCATGTAATGGGTGACTTGAGTCAGCAAGAACTGATTAAATTCTATTGCACATAAGAGATTTGTATAATGCCTCTGGAGACTCGTGTTGCAGACCAATTACTTTACTGGCTTGTTTAACCATTTTTTCCAACTTAATCCGGTCATTGGTCCGCATATTTCCAAAAACACAAACAAGACAAAAAGTTAGGATACTCTGTACAATAGACTGGTAGAACAATTGTAAAATTGTCTTATCTACATAAAAAAGAGTTGAGCTTGCGCAGAAAAAATAAACGTTGTTGCAACTTACTATATTTAGATTTGGCACATGCGTCAAATTTCAATTGGTTGTCAATTTCAACCCCAAGGTATTTGTAAACGGACACTGTTTCTACGCATTCATCTTTGATGACAACTGGCATAACAGGAGATATCTTTTTCCTAAAGTCAAATACCATCTCTTTAGTTTTATTGACATTAATTTTTAGATAGTTATCATCACACCACTGAATAAAATATGTCACCTCATGTGTAAAACGATCCAGAGATTCTTGTTTTCCATCAAAAAAACCAACAATAGCAGTGTCATCAGCATACTTAATGACTTTATGAGTCTGTTCTATAGGTCATTGGTATACAAAGTGTACAAGACGGGTGACAAAACACACCCCTGGGGGGCACCTGTGGAAGTATGTTGAACAGATGAAAAGGTGGAATTCACTTTAACGCATTGACTTCTGTTTAACATAAAATCATTAATCCATAAAATAAGTCTAGGGTTTACATTCAAATTGATGAGTTTTTGGGCCAGAAGATGGGGCTGAATGGTGTTAAAGGCGCTTGAGAAATCCACAAAGAGAACTTTAACAAAGGCACCTGCTTTCTCTAAGTGTTCAAAGATACCATTCAATAAAGTAAGTACAGCATCCTCAACACTCCTGTGAGGTCGGTAAGCAAACTGGTATTTTATCTAAGGATTCAGTGACAGAAGGCAATAATCTATTCAAAATATTTTTTTCAAAACACTTCATCGGTACTGATGTAAGAGCAACTGGGCGAAAATCATTTATCTCCTTAAAATGTTGTTTTTTAGGAACAGGTACAATCGTAGATTTTTTCCACGGTGCTGGAACACAGGTATTATCAATCGAAGCTTGAAACAATGTTCTGAATGGACCGGCTAGTCGATCTGCACACACCTTTAACATCTTAGAAGTGATAAAGTCAGGCCCATGAGTTTTGTGAGAATTTAGTTTCTTAAAAAGATTACGAACTGCACGCTCAGAGACATGAATGTTTGTATTTTCTTTAAGGTTTTCCTGTATAGCGTTCATTACTTCGCCCTGTTGTACACTGAAATCAAATGTATCAAACCTATTACAAAAACAATTCAAGTTGTGAGCATATTGGGATTCATTTTCCACATATACCAGTTTTCTTAGGTTTATAGCCTGTGATGGTTTGAAGTCCTTTCCAAGCGAGTTTTGTGTCGTTCGTCTGAAATAAAGATTAAATTTCACATTTATAAGCCATTTTACATTCTTTAATTTTGTGTTTTATGCTTTTTTGAATCTCTTTTTGTTCATCCTTTGTACCGGTGTAGAACAGTCTCTTTTTCTTGTTTAAAAGTTTCTTCAGGTCTTTTGTGATCCAGGGTTTATTATTTGGAAAAATCTTAACGGTCTTTTGAGGGATCACTATGTCCACACAAAACCGGATATAGTCTGATATTACTTCAACTGACTCATCAAGGCTGTCAGCTGAGTCAGTGAAGACATTCCAGTCTGTACAGGTGAAACATCCTTGCAGTGTCTCGATGGCTTGACTTGACCACACCTTTAGTTGAATTTTTCCTTACAGGTTCCTCCGGATTTTGGCCTGGTACACTGGAATAAGCGGGATCATGTTATGGTCAGAACAGCCCAATCCAGGTAGTGATTTTGCACGATATGCCTCAGTAATGTTCCTGCAGCACAGGTCTAAGCAGGCAGCATGGCGGGTGGGGCAATTGACATACTGATGAAAAGTAGGCATAACCTCGGATAAACTGCATAAATTGAAATCGCCTAGTATAAACTTTGCGGCATCTGGTGAATCGGTTTCAGTTTGAGAAACAATTCACTGAATTATATCGGCTGCCGTCTTTGTGTTCGCTGAAGGAGGGATGTACACCAAAAAATCATTATCTGGTTGATTTCCCTTGGTAAGTAGAGAACGCCGCAGGTAGACCCCAAGTTCGATATCTGGTGTGCAGATTTTATGTGTAAGGTGAGGGGCTACAATATTTCTCGTTTATAAACATGCAGACCCCTCCGCCCTTGCTTTTACCGGAGTTTTTGTCTCTATCCATTCTGAGCAAAGTATACCCATTTATGTCGACTGTTGAGTTGGGATCAGTATCAGTTAACCAGGTTTCGGTCAGACATATCAGGCTGGAATTGTGGTATTCTGAAAGATACTGAATATTGGCTTTCAGCTCGTCAGATATGTTCCTGATACTTTGAACGTTCCCTTGTATTAACGTTGGAAGTGGAGTTCTAAATCTGGATTTGTTCAATCGGTTCCTAACGCCACCTTTCCTACCTCGTTTTCGTGCTCAGTGTGTGTCTGTGTCTGTGTCTGTGGGCTTGCATTCCTCAGGTATTACGTAATCAGACTGTGTCGAAAAAGCACGCCGGCTCAATAGGAATTCACGGTTGTAAGAAATTAATGGCGGAGACTCACCCTCTATATTGTTGGTGGCACACAAAATTCGCTTAACACACTCACGAGAAAGTTTAAAAAACGATGAAAAACAAGCCCAACGTGAGACACGGTATTTGAGTCATCTTGACCAGCAAAAATGTACAAAATATCACATCCAAAGGGGTAAAAATTCACAAAAACAAACACAAATCCGCAGACAAGTAAAAAAGCCGTGTCGCCACATGAGCAGCGCCACCATAAAACGTTTCAGCCTATAAAAAGTTTCAGCCTATAAGAAAGTTTCAGCCTATTACGGTAATTGTAAGTGAGACTAATTGCGGTCTGGGGACTTTTGGATATAGAAGATCCTTCGGTCCGAAGTAGTGGTCGCCACAACCCAGTCCACAACCCACCCCAGACAAAGGGATCCCCACATCCTAAGTCAACCTCCCTACCTCCAACTACGCTCCCCCCCACCCATAGGGATCCTCCCACCGGTATCCCGCCTGCACGCTTCAACGCACTAATCCTCCAGCATCCAGTCATCCCGTAATCCTTCAGCAGCCTACTTAACCAGCAGCATTTCCAAGAATCCGGCATCCTCCTGAAGACGATCAGAGCATACTGATCGAAACATCGAGTTGTAACCTCCAGTTCTTTTCAGAACTAATTACCACTGAATAGTTGCCAAACGGCAACTTTTTGCTTCAAACAAAATATTTCGAAAAATCATGATCGATGTCGATATCATACTAAACTGTTACAGCAATTTATTGGTGCGAGATGGTGTTGATGAGCCATTTTAACAACGACTTCCCTTCTTGCAAATAAAAGGATGGCTGGTGGTTACGTTGATACTGTGGTAGTACCCCTCGTTGTTGATGTGCAACAAACCTACAACATTAAAACAAAAATACTTAATAAGATTTAGATGTTTGGCGATTATATGAGAACCATGCCAAAATCAACAATCTAAAGCAGATACAGCGCCCTCTAGCGGGCTCAGGTTGGACTTCACCTTTGTGTATTACATTACGAGTCCATATTTTGGCAAAGCGTCCCATCCTTTTTTATGAAAATAGTGCAGTACATATGAACCTTCGACAAAAATCAAACATCACGCGTTTACATGCAGTGAAGCCAATGGATGCCATGTTGCTACTCTCGTAAACCATACATTGCATTGCAATGCTAACATGGGAGAATAACTACAATCAGTCTTCCCATAGTATGTGCACTGCGAGTAGTATGCGATAGCTAATTTCTTAATTAATATGCACATATGGCTTGGGTACCCACTATCCAGTCAGTAGAACTCATAATAAGGAAAACCTTAAAACTTACCCAGTTTGTCATGATCGTTGTAAACAATAGTCTGCTTGTTTTTTCCTGTAAATATTCAGACAAAAATATTTTGTATAAAACTCGAAGCCTGAATGGATGATTTTTGATAAGGTAAATTGGGGTTCGTGGAGCTAGACAAATAACAGTGACAGTAATCCAGCCTACCAGGGTCTAGTGGTAGGATCGAGCTAGACACTGGGTACGAGGTTGACACAATGACGTGCAGGAAACTCTGTCTTATTTTTATAGCGCCCTCTAACGAAACAGATTTAGCTTCCAAGAAATAATGTAAGAAACAAATAAGTCATGATGCTCAAACAATTAAAATCAATACAAAATAAAAAATATCAAAAACGGATACTTTATCAGAGGCGTTGCTACGATGTTTTTTATAAACTATTTAGACCCAAAAACTTGCCGTCCGATAACCTTTTAGGTGCGTGTTTTTTTTAATTGATTTTTTTATTTTTTTTATTTTTTTATTTTTTTATTTTACTATCGTTGCCCTCTCGATTTCGGTCTGAAAACACGCGCCCTCAAATACGTTTACCTTGATAGATGTACACCGACGCATTTGAAGACCCAGAACTCGCCGTGCACGAGATGACATCCCCCTCTGAGACAGGCCCGCGGCTTGCTTCAATCTCAAGGACAGACTCCGCCATGCACGGGGAGAGACTCCACATTGTGATCTCGAAGTCCACGCCGGCGCTGGACCCCAAGTTGTCCCAACTGCCCAGGGCTCTGCGATACACACTCCAGGATATTGTAGGTCCGGTTGAGGCGCTTGCTCTGCATACGTAGCGTAGTCTACTGCTTGTCAGTGTATATGTGTTGTTGGAGTACAGAGAACGTACCCTGAGACCCCAGTCTGAAAAGTAATAAACACATAATAGTTATAGGCCTACCACTGGCAAGTGGTGGATTAACCCGTGCAATAGAGAAGTGTCCCCCCCCCCCCAAGTTCCTACGTTCGGAATATATACGTATATTGATTATATAATGTTTCACCAACACGCCTGAATTTTAGACTTCACAATGCCCAAAACACGAGAGGGAGTTTGCTTTCTGACAATTATTGGCGTATTCCTTTGGAGTATGGGCAAAAAGAACCGGGTATACCACCCTCACCACCGATTTCGTCATTGGTTGGGTTCATAATTAAAAGGTTACTAACAGTCTAGCGATCGAGTAGCGTTCGAGGCTATAATAGAAGATAGAGTTGGGCTAAAAGGCCCTCCGCTCTTTCTTTCAATTTGTTATTTCCAACCAATTCCAACCTTATCAGTCAGGCTTACCAAGAGACCCACAGGCGTGAAGATTTTGTATGTGCTCGTCCGTCAGTAGTCCATCAAACACCATCAGATTGCTGTAGGCTGCAGACCCTCTGTTCACAGAGGGGTAAGATACCCCGTCACGTGGGTTCATGCCTCCTAAACATAGTCTTGTGCATTTGTCATCGTTTGACAAGACTACTTCATTGGTACTTGTGTCAGGACTTAACATAATACCATTAATGTATACTGCAAGCACGTCATCAACACTAGCTTGGGTCAAGTCAATGGTGGCTACAAAATGGAACCATTCGTCAATCGGTACTTCCTCGTGAGGTTTCAATCTGAAACTATGGATACAACATTTCTTTAAGCTTCTGGTCATAAACAAGAATTTCTGATTTTGAAACAGCAGAGCAATGCCACGCGCATATCTTGTTCTTCCTCCTGAAGAAATATAATATTTGTTATTTTTGGACAAGTCTGTAGAGTTTATCTTGAGCCAAATTGACCAGGTCACTGTTCCGGACACACAGACATCGGGATCGGAGATACAATTGCCGGCAAAATCTCCAAGATCCATGAAGGAGCCGTATACACCGCTCGTATACACCGCACAGGTTTGCTCGACCAACTCGGGAGCGGGAACCATTCTGAAAGTGCCCGTGCCAACTTCGGGGACGGGTACGGTGGAAGAACATGACGAGAGGTGACGATCATTGAGTTCCTCGTTTTCACCCAGTGCTTTGAAGAGTATCATACTGTGGTTGTCTGAAAAATATAAAAAGAAACGTTGCCTATTAAAATCATTCGCGTCACCAGTTTTGGTGGGAAAAGACTACGTTGGTCATCCAAACATCGTCATATTTAAAATAATACCCCTGATGATAAGGTCATATTACCGTTGCTGCTGCATAGATGACCCAGTAATTTCCCGGCAAAACTGTGTTCATCTCAAACTAGGACACTGATTCCATGCCCTGATATTGTTCCTTTAAACAAATAAACAAAATAAACAAAATGTCCAAAAACGAACCCTCAGAAAAATAACCCGGTGACGTACGGGTTGACGTATTGGATCACGACCTTTGATATTTTCATAAACGTCAAACGACCAGACTGAAGCTAGCCAGGTATTGGGCCAGAAATTCCAACCGCGGATTCACGAACTAGCCAGCCGCGTATTTAAAAAAAAATAGAATCCATGCAGTTCAAGGTGGTGAATTAAACACTCTGTATTTCAGAATGTTCTCTGGATATTTTGAACGAAATTTTATATTATCTTTATTTATCAATAACTTTTGTTCCAACACTGGGTATACTTGAATGTACACAAAGGTAATTTGGCTTACTAATTAGTGAGTAATTAGCCGCTACAACGTAGACCTAATTATTCAGTATATACTACACAGATATTGAATAAGTTCCCACCCACCCCAAACAAATGTACCCTTCATGTTCAATAAATTATGAAATTTTGTTTCATAATCTTAAAGACCATACCACTGGGAAACACTTAATTTTTGGAGATGGCTAATTTGGTTCACTAATTAATGGCCAATTAACTGCTAGAATAGACGCCATTTTCTGACACAATATGCGGTATATTGTACATACCGGACTATGATTGCATTTACCCCAAACAAAATGTACCCTTCATGTTTAATAAATTATGAAATTTTGTTTCATAATCTTAAAGACCATACCACTGGGCACACTTAATTTTGGAGATGGCTAATTTGGTTCACTAATTAATGGCCAATTAGCTGCTAGAATAGACGCCATTTTCTTACACAATATGCGGTATATTGTAAACACACCGAATATGATTGCATTTACCCCAAACAAAATGTACCCTTCATGTTTAATAAATTATGAAATTTTGTTTCATAATCTTAACGACCATACCACTGGGAACACTTAATTTTGGAGGTGGCTAATTTGGTTCACTAATTAATGGCCAATTAGCTGCTAGAATAGACGCCATTTTCTTACACAATATGCGGTATATTGTACACATACCGACTATGATTGCACTTACCCCAAACAAAATGTACCCTTCATGTTCAATAAATTATGAAATTTTATTCTATAATCTTAAAGACCATACCACTGGGCACACTTAATTCTGGAGGTGGCTAATTTGGTTCACTAATTAATGGCCAATTAACTGCTAGAATAGACGCCATTTTCTTACACAATATGCGGTATATTGTACACATACCGACTATGATTGCATTTACCCCAAACAAAATGTACCCTTCATGTTCAATAAATTATGATATTTTGTTTCATAATCTTAAAGACCATACCACTGGGCATACTTAATTTTGGAGGTGGCTAATTTGGTTCACTAATTAATGGCCAATTAGCTGCTAGAATAGACGCCATTTTCTTACTCAATATGCGGTATATTGTACACACACCGAATATGTTCTCATTTACCCCAAACAAAATGTACCCTTCATTTTTAATAAATTATGAAATTTTGTTTCATAATCTTAACGACCAGACCACTGGGAACACTTAATTTTGGAGGTGGCTAATTTGGTTCACTAATTAATGGCCAATTAGCTGCTAGAATAGACGCCATTTTCTTACACATATGCGGTATATTGTACACATACCGACTATGATTGCACTAAACAAAAAAATGTACCCTTCATGTTCAATAAATTATGAAATGTTATTCTATAATCTTAAAGATTGACTACAACGGAATAATGATAAGTGCTGTGTTGCTGTTTTCGTTCGAGAAATGTGTAATGATTACTAACATATTATTATTATTCAATAAAACTTGTTCCTTCATGCAAAAAAAAAATCGATTTGATCGGCGTTCTACGACCCAGAAAAGCCCAGTTTCACCAAAAGCCCTCAACTCATGAATAATTCATACTTCGTGTGTGACGTAGCACCCATGACGCTTTGTTACCCCCACGCACAACAGTCGATCGTGTGTACTGTATGCATTTACCATACATGCAATGCGGAACAACAGCGGACAAGCGACATCTTCTAGACCGAAACAGCGAAAATGTCCGATAGCAGCGAATATTGGGAAGATCACAGTATAGATGAGGAAGAGGAGTTTCATATAGGCACTTCTGAGGATAGTGATGTCAGCTCTAGCGATGAGGGAGCTCCCAGACGAGAGAGAAGGCGAAGACGATGACGAAGAAGTCGAAGTACGTGGCGCTGAACCATACCGGTTCGAGCCACTTGCGGCGCCTGCAGTTGACCAGCCCGGTGACGGTGATCGTCAGGCCGAAGACGACGAACCAAATCCTGATGATAGACGGCTAAACACAGACTGGTAAGCCCACAAAATGATTCATGAATGAAATACTGAATGATGCTTCGTTTGATCAATTCGTTTCAGCTGTACAAAAATAGTTGTAGGCTATACTTGACAAAAACATGAACGAACATGATGGAGACCCAAGGTACATAATGTAGTAGTACATGTACATGTGTACAATTGTACATGTGTACAATACATGTACAGTGGAAATTTGGGGGTAATTACTATGTCTTGCGTTTTATGATTTGTTGGCAATATTAGCCAGTATTTATGAAGACATGATGGGAAAGTAATCACTGCTCAAAATTCAAATAAAATCATGATCTTTTACCATCATGCTTTAAGCATAATTGACATTTAGTCTTTACCTTCAAATCAAAGGTTGTAGCCCCATGCACAATAAAAATGTTTGATCTGCCCATGGAAAAATGTATTCCTTCGTGATGTACCTGTCCTTGATCAGTTCATGGGGGATGTATTTCAAGATCAATTTTTAAGTAGTGCAACCCCAATGACAAAGTTACTAAAATTATATTTTCCAAACTTGTTTTTTTTTTGTAATAGGTGTTCGTGTGGACATTGTGTTCTTCAGCCTTTGCTCGCAAACTGTATATGTTGCAAAGAAGTTGAGAAGACAGAGAACATGATGCGGCAGCTGGACATCAACGTGGATGATCCCAACCAGTGCCTTACCATCCATGATTGGTTTGATGCGATCTGCCTCCACCCAGGAGTGCTTGCAACAGCGTATCTTCAATACAGAGCATACTATGGCAGAGATGCAGTTGAAGGAACGCTTGACCAGTAAGTGATTTGAGTGTTGACTGAATGTACAAAGCCAATGTACCATCAATTTCAATTAATATTTTAGAGCAATGTCAGTTTTGAATGATCTGCATATCAAGCAGATTACTTTTGATTGACCAGAATGAGCACCGGTGTTTACTTCAGAGTAACCGCACACAACTGAATATGACCTTGGTTGACCCACGTGCATCTATATCTTATTGTACATGCATTACATGTATGTAATTGTTTACTTTTGATCATGATTGCCTTTTGGTATGGTTATAGTTTTATAGCATTTCCGTTTCACATGGTGTTAACGTAAACAATATCGATACTCCACCATGCAAATCACAAATCTTATGTTTATAATTTTGTCTGATTTTTTGTTTTGTTTTCCAGAAAATATCGCCATGTTGCATATCGGCAAGTGGTGAGGTGGTGTTGGGGTTATCTTGGCCGTTTCAACCGGGTGCCACTGCCATCATGTGTAATGGACGCAATCCACAGGACGTTCCCAAACCCTGATGGACAGTACAAAGGATTTTCGTATCCACCACTGGATTAGGCCAATTTGCTTTGTTTTATTTTTTAAATTGGTAACATTCTTTCCTAGTTATAATGATTTGGAGGGAGTTACAAATTATTTTGTGCGTTCATAAACCATGATCAATGGCAGAATCAATTACGTGTGTATTTCATTTTGTGTCTTTTCGGGGGGGGGGGAGAAGTTGATGAATTTAGCACTAATGTGAAATAAACTTGTTTTATGTTGCCAGCAATACACTATGGTAAAAACATTACAAATTCGGTATGGCAGAAAGATGCCAAGAACTGAAAATTTTACAAGACCTTAGTACTTTCGAATAAATGACAAGACAAAATATGTATGTATTTGCAACCAACAATTGAGTTTATTTTTGAGGTTAAAATATCAAAATTAAAAAGTTGCCTCTTGATGACGAAAACAACTTAATCAAAATCCTGTACATACTTGTTTGGAACTTGGCCATTGTTCTGTTAAACCGAACTGGAAATCCTTTGAAATTCGTTTCACACTTGCTGCTCTTTTCACAGGAAAGAACTTACAATCAGCATAACTCTACTGCTGAGCAGGTTCAGATTTTCTTGGATTAAAGCTAATTCAATTAGGTTTTTTGGCTTTGCATCACAAAAGGGAGAAGTGTGACAAAGACTAATATTGTAAATCTCATGTTGGTAAATCTCATGTACTTCTGCCTATAAAACTTAAAACTTGTTCTGAGTGTACAGTGGCAATAAATTGTAAAAAACAAGAATAGAATAACAATAAAAATGTGTACAGGCCATGTCATTCTGTCTTCAATCAAATATTAATAAAAAATATAAAATACATGTATATAGCACCAAATCCATTTGAATAAAATGCTCCCAGGCCCTTTAAATATAATAAAATAACCTAAAGTAACAATAGCAAAGATTATAAAAGATTAAATACATGGGAGGCAGATAAAGTGATAAAAACAGGCAAATATCAGAAGGGGCGGATCCAGGAGTTTTGGCATGAAGGTGAAATCCTTTCGTGTATTGTTCACGAACTTCACCCATTCCTTTGATATCGCAGGATCCCGCGGAAATAGAAAAAATGAGTCTCTGGATTCTTAATACTATTTCTAGTGCATCCACCAACAACACATGAAGTCGGCATTATATAACTGTTACACAACAACGTCGAAAAAAAGCTTCATAAAAACTTCATGCCTCTGCTGACGCATGAAAACGCATGTATACTATACACGGAAGTAACATGGCGTCTTCTGTTTACTCTCGGGTGCTCATGGGTTATACGTCATCCCTTTTCGCTGGTTTACAAGTCCGCTGGTACTATATCGTGGATTTCATAGTGGATTTTCAATGGGTCTTTGTCGGGAACCAGTGCAGGGCGGGAAATTTCAAAAATCGAAGAAGCGGGGTCTAATTTTTTCGGTCAAATTGCAACAAAATTATAAAGAGAAAAACATGACCACAACAATAAATTGTTACCTGAACACAACATAAACAAGGTTCGATAGTCAATTTAATGTGAGAGTTATCGTTGTAGTCCATCTTTAAAGACCATACCACTGGGCACACTTAATTTTGGAGGTGGCTAATTTGGTTCACTAATTAATGGCTAATTAGCTGCTAGAATAGACGCCATTATTTTTCTTACGCAATATGCGGTATATTGTACACACACCGACTATGACATGCACTCACCCGAAACAAAATGTACCCTTCATGTTCAATAAATTATGAAATTTTGTTTCATAATCTTAAAGACCATACCACTGGGCACACTTAATTTTGGAGGTGGCTAATTTGGTTCACTAATTAATGGCCAATTAGCTGCTAGAATAGACGCCATTTTCTTACTCAATATGCGGTATATTGTACACATACCGACTATGATTGCATTTACCCCAAACAAAATGTACCCTTCATGTTTAATAAATTATGAAATTTTGTTTCATAATCTTAAAGACCATACCACTGGGAACACTTAATTTTGGAGGTGGCTAATTTGGTTCACTAATTAATGGCCAATTAGCTGCTAGAATAGACGCCATTTTCTTACTCAATATGCGGTATATTGTACACACACCGAATATGATTGCATTTACCCCAAACAAAATGTACCCTTCATGTTTAATAAATTATGAAATTTTGTTTCATAATCTTAAAGACCATACCACTGGGAACACTTCATTTTGGAGGTGGCTAATTTGGTTCTCTAATTAATGGCCAATTAGCTGCTAGAATAGACGCCATTTTCTTACACAATATGCGGTATATTGTACACATACCGACTATGATTGCACTTACCCCAAACAAAATGTACCCTTCATGTTCAATAAATTATGAAATTTTATTCTATAATCTTAAAGACCATACCACTGGGCACACTTAATTTTGGAGGTGGCTAATTTGGTTCACTAATTAATGGCTAATTAGCTGCTAGAATAGACGCCATTATTTTTCTTACGCAATATGCGGTATTTTGTACACACACCGACTATGACATGCACTCACCCGAAACAAAATGTACCCTTCATGTTCAATAAATTATGAAATTTTGTTTCATAATCTTAAAAACCATACCACTGGGAACACTTAATTTTGGAGGTGGCTAATTTGGTTCACTAATTAATGGCCAATTAGCTGCTAGAATAGACGCCATTTTCTTACACAACATGCGGTATATTGTACACATACCGACTATGATTGCACTTACCCCAAACAAAATGTACCCTTCATGTTCAATAAATTATGAAATTTTATTCTATAATCTTAAAGACCATACCACTGGCCACACTTAATTTTGGAGGTGGCTAATTTGGTTCACTAATTAATGGCCAATTAGCTGCTAGAATAGACGCCATTTTCTTACTCAATATGCGGTATATTGTACACACACCGAATATGATTGCATTTACCCAAAACAAAATGTACCCTTCATGTTTAATAAATTATGAAATTTTGTTTCATAATCTTAACGACCAGACCACTGGGAACACTTAATTTTGGAGGTGGCTAATTTGGTTCACTAATTAATGGCCAATTAGCTGCTAGAATAGACGCCATTTTCTTACACAATATGCGGTATATTGTACACATACCGACTGTGATTGCACTTACCCCAAACAAAATGTACCCTTCATGTTCAATAAATTATGAAATTTTATTCTATAATCTTAAAGACCATACCACTGGGCACACTTAATTTGGGAGGTGGCTAATTTGGTTCACTAATTAATGGCCAATTAACTGCTAAAATAGACGCCATTTTCTTACACAATATACGGTATATTGTACACACACCGAATATGATTGCATTTACCCCAAATAAAATGTACCCTTCTTTCATCTTTCCCTCTTCTCACAAAAGAGGGCGCTGTTTAGATTGGGTGAACTCCTTTGCAGTTACACAATTACCCATTCTGAAAAGCGCCCTCCTGTGTCTGCCACACCTCAAAAAGTCCAATGAGGATTCAACGTGTTTCTACATGGTCTGATCATTATATCATTCGTGTCCCAGTTTGGAACCAGCAGTGTTAAACCAGTGTTGGACTCCGGTCATGATCCCTTAGGGTGTCGGGGGTGGGGTGGGCGTAATAGGAAGGCGTTTTTTCCCCTTCCTCTAACTACAGGGTATACACAATGACTTCCTACACACAACCCCGTCCTCGGCAGAGACAAGAGACGCAGCTGTGATCCAGGTGAAAAGCCCTCCCTCTATCGATGGATAATTGCAAATCTTTAGGGGATATATACCCCCATCCCTCATGAAGATTTGAGCTCCTGCCCATTGTAGATTTTGTTTATCCTAATCGTCAACATTCCAATGACCACCCCTAAACGGATATTTTTGTCCTAACCCTCCTCCTAAATCCAACCCACCTCCACCTGAATAAAACAAATTATTTGGGTGTGAAACATTAATTTGGATTTTAAAATATTATTATAATGAAATTATAAATCATTTTGGACAATTTTAAGGAAATTTCTGAAAATGTTTATTAATTTATTTCAAAAAATATTTTTTGGAAAACATTTCCATTATTGTTTTACCCCCAATGAACCATTATTGGCCACTGTGTATTGTTTTTTCCCCTCACACACGTCTACCATAGTCACGTTCCCTATCTACAGGCGGTATCGTTATGATTGGATCCATCACATTGGAAGGAACCTGTCTACCTGTCATAGACTTGTGTACAGGAAAGCAAAGATGGCCGCGGTATAATACTTTAAAACCTACTGCACCTATATGATGGAAAGATTAGGTTTACAACGGATATGGATGTGTAAGAAATAGTAATATTGGCTGTTTTGGCTCAGGGTTCAAATAAGGCTTGCTATAGATGCAACAAAAATCCCACGACCAGCAGCCTGCTGCTGCTGGTCGCAACTAAATCTATCAGCTAGAACAATTATGCTTCTTTTGTTTACTACTGTGGGCAATATGATCCATTATAATGTTAAAGTTATTGTTGAATGTTAAAGTTATTGTTATCCCTAACATGGTTAGGGATAAGCCCCATCTTATCAGTCATTCTGACATCTAGTCTTTAAATAATCGCCTAAAAATAACACAGCTCAACAACTTTGGTTTTAACTTACGATGCGTCTGCTGACAGTTGTATAGAGAAAGTTCGGTCCTATATACACCAATAGCCATATCAAGTCCAGTTAAACTTACACTGCACTAATACAACTACAAACATGTGATGGATTTTGCTTTATATTTTAATTGTTTGTATTTCATTTATATAATTGCTTATGTTTGAAAGCTATAATTATACAGAGCACACAGCCCAGACTGTTTGGCGTCAGTGAAACCCGTTTTGATAGAATCAATTCTGCCTTTTGTAAGAGCGCCCTCTTGAGTTCAGATGTATTTAAAGGGATGAAGTATAAAGGTTTTTGTCCTAATGTTATATGTACAACGTGTCTTTATGAAGAAAAAAATGTTTTAAAATAAATTCATCCCATTATGTTTTTAAATGATGATCTTTTCAATTAATTGTACACATCAAATCGTTGTATTTTTTACATAGTGACGAAGCGGTAAAAAGTGCGTTACGAATAACTCTATTATATCTCCGGAATTAATTAATCAAGGTCAAGCGTGGAAATTATTAATAATTTGTTTATCATTTGACTATTGAAGAAAGTAAGGTATCAAAATAAAGGTGATGATTCTTATTGGGCAATATTGTGCGCTCGGTTATCAAAACAAGTAAACAAGACCCGTAAACAAGTAAACAAGGCTTGTTGTCAAAATGCGGCACGCACGCGGGCCTTTAGTGGCTTACCGTCCAGCATGTTTTAAGTCGGACACATTTTCGTCAGGAAAACTGTATGTTTTTGCTATTTTCAGAACTAATCAATGCCTGTAGAATTTAACATGGTGTCACAGCAAACAGTCTTTACTTGTACTTTACACGTATGTACATATGCACATGAACACTATTCAATATTAATGGATTCATTATATTATGCATTTTAAATATTTTATTTTGCAAGACGTATTTTTCATTCATTCATTCCTTTATTTTTTCCACACAAGGGGACAATAAAATCATACTTGTAAACATATGAAACATTCAAAAATAGATTAATATAATTATGAATATACATGAAGCTTGTACACAAGATAAGTAACACAATGTTACTGGTATTAACAAAGAATCGTTACATAGTAAATGAGTTTTAGTTTTGGCCAAAAAAGGATATGGTTTCAGGTCCTACGTCGGCTTCAAAATCGGTGCGGTGGCGCGTTTTTTTCTCTCACTATGCTGACATGATGAGTGAATATCGCACTGCATTCTGGTATCATCTAGTGTGTCTCAAAGTAAAAGTTGATTATCAACATTAAACCCACGAAGCAAACTAACTTCACGTACACAAACTGACCAAACGTGGCCATAAAACCGTGGCATTGATTAACCACAAGGGTTAATGCCTCTCCATAACAATTTCTACTAAGTCCATCACGCGCTTGACCTTTAAGCAGGTGGCGTCAACGAGTTTTTATGGCCATAACTGGATGTATGCTATTGGTGAGCCAAACCAACAAATCCATGCAAAACTCGATTTTTGGAGTTAATCAAGTTAGGTGTCTGCAGATGAGTGCAATAATTTGGGGTCTGGGCCCCATCGCTAAGTTAATAATTTCAACGGAGCTTTAAAAATGCCCAATGAATGGGCCCATATTTTAAATCAGCCCCTCGCTTGCCGTTTACAGCCGCGCTTAATGAGTGACGGTATTGTGAAGTTTAGTACAAGCAATATAGGTCTGTTATTTTTCATAAAATAATGCCTACTGAAGTTAATAACGATTTTGGCACAATGGTAAGTTAATTGTACCAGACTCCAAAGGGCTTGATTGAGACCTTTGTATTTCGAATTCATTGAGAGAGAAATATAAAAAAAAAAAAAAAAAAATACTATATATTTTTTTTAAGAACCAGAAATTTCAAATTGCTTTTTTAAATTGTTTTTTAGAAACCCAAGGACCGCTGCCGATTGGGTATATTGTGTATGATTACAATACCTATTCATTGCCACAATCATTGTTGCGTACAGCGTGTTTTTCAAGAACCAGAAATTTGAAGTTGCTTTTTGTTTGGTTCGTTTGTTTTTGTTAGAAACCCTTGCACCGGTGCCGATTGAGTATAATCTATTGTACGGTATATCACCATAATGGCACGTAATGATTATAATTAGACCTATTAATTGGTAACAACTATATATATATATATATATATATATATATATATATATATATATATATATATATATACATATATATATATATATATATATATATATATATATATATATATATATATATATATATATATATATATATATATATATATATATATATATATATATATATATATATATATATATATATATATATATATATATATATATCATCAACCCCGCAAAGAGCGAAACAGGAATTGTCAGCAAACAAATCTTGGACAGAATCAACAACGCCGTAAGAGCTGCCATAGCGGTCAACCAGTGGAGGAACTCGACGTCAGTGATAGAGTGGTTCAAGAACATCAAGCAAAAGGACAAGCACACATTCATCAGTTTTGACATTGTTGATTTCTACCCCTCCATATCGGAAAGCCTGCTGAGAAAAGCCATAGCCTTCGCTAAAAAACACGCTCACATCTCCCAACAAGACACCAAGATCATCATGCACGCCAGGAAGTCTCTACTATTCGACAAAGGCACGCCATGGAGGAAAAAAGGCAACAATGACCTCTTCGACGTAACAATGGGCAGCTACGACGGGGCTGAGGTATGCGAGTTGGTAGGCCTCTACATCCTGGACACGTCAAAACGGTATGGGAAAGAAGGAATTGGACTCTACAGGGACGACGGCTTGGCAGTCTTCAAAAACATCACCGGCAGCAGAGCCGACCGAATCAGGAAGGACATAACAAAGTTATTCAAGGAACTCGGCCTAAGCATCACAATCGACGGTAACCTAAAGATCACGAACTTTCTCGACATCACCTTCAATCTGAGCAACGGCAAGCACTACCCCTTCCGGAAACCAAACGACCGACCCATGTACATCCACAAGCAGTCTAACCACCCGCCTAACATCATCAAGAACCTACCCGCCTCCATCAGCCGACACATATCGGGCATCTCGCACGATGAAGACATCTTCAAGAAAGCCTCCCCAGCTTACGAGGACGCACTATAAGATCCAGCGGATACACGGAAGGCCTCACCTACATCGATAGCCAACCTACTAAGGAAAAACGGAACAGGCAGCGCAACGTCATCTGGTTCAACCCTCCATTCAGCAAAAACGTGACAACAAACATTGGCGGTATATTCCTGAAACTCATCAGCAAGCACTTCCCGAGGAACTCCAAACTGAACAAGATATTCAACAGGAACACGGTCAAGATCAGTTACAGCTGCATGCCCAACATCGCCAGTATCATCAAGGCACACAACAAACAAGTCTCATCGAACGACAAAGGGACCGACCGTAAGGACTGCAACTGCCGCAAGAAAGACCTATGCCCTCTGCAAGGAAAGTGCCAGGCCAGCAACATCATCTACAATGCCGAAGTTAAGCAACCAAACAACTCTCATCTGTACATAGGGGTGCACCCCACTAAATAGTGAGGAATTCATGCGCCGAGCTATTTATCATAAAGTGTATGCCCTCAAATTTTTCTGAAAAACAAAGATTTGAGGCCCATTCATTTGATGGATTGTGTAATAATGGCCCACTATCATAACCTGGGGGTCCTTGGCTTCCAACTGTGAGTATTTTGGACACACTAGGCCCTGAAAAAGTGGTCCTAATTTGATTTCAAGCGTAAGGCCTTTTTCCAAAATGGCTGCTTTTCAGTGTGGACGTTTTCACTACTGTAGAGGGTGGTTTTCATTGGGATGAGAATAACTCCCTGGAAACCTGGAATTTAGAAAGTAAATAGAGAAGAATATAAAATGTTATATATCGATCAATATTTTTTCTTTTGGTTTTAAAAACTGTGGGACTTCTAAGTATTTTTTAATGATTTTTGAATATTTTGTATTTAGCACTGTTTACTATGGCAGTTTATTTAGTGGGGTGCACCCTATAGATTCAAAATGGCGTCGTCCATGGTTTGTTTTGATGGTGGGATTTAAACGTGTGCTTTTGTTTACAGTATCAGTAAGGCTGATAATAAATGAAAAATCTTTACACATTAAATTTTCCCATTCAATATCCTTGTATTTCAGGTCTTTATTGGATGAATACAGTACTGTTACAACAAAAAGGTATGTGGAATTGTGAAATTAATACCATAGTCTGCATGTGCTCTTTTTCGGCTATTGAAATTGTGCATTATCATTGGAAGTTGGTTGTTATTTGTTGTCTTTAATTAGTGTTACATGTGTGTTGCATTAGTAAAATTCACAAAACTATTACAAGTAGTTGTTTCTAAAATAGTACTGGTTCAGGAATGCATGCATTAATAATGAAGGTTTTGAAATTGTGTACAACTGATTGTACCATTCCCTGCCCCCTCTCCATCACCTATCAACTCTCTTTGCAAGGACCTGTATATACATGGGGGATGTATGCAGGGTTGGGGATGTTTCTTTCTCTTTGTGGTCTGTTTACCATGAAACAATTTACATTTTACATTTTCTTCTCAGCACATCATGTGAAGAAAGGCTCGTGATTTGCCCCTCAGCGTATGATTCATTGTGTATGAGGCCCCATTTTCTGTCAACCTGGATCCGCCCTAATAAGGTTAATTTGTAAAACTGTCTGAAATTGCCTTTAGATAATATCTCAGATATTGTTTAAATATTCAAGGAGGAAACTAATTGTTATTTAAAGAAATTTTTAAAGAAAAACATTGCACCCAAGAAATACAATAATGCATACACAATGCATGGTTATCCATTGCAAACTGCACAGAAACATCATAGACGAACCAATATGCTTAAAGCTGGCATTTTGCAGTGGATTAATATTTTTCAATTTTTTTCAGAAACATGACCTCTGCAATATACTCGATGTCCTTAGTGTGTTCCCAAGTCAAATTGAAAAAATCATCTCTTTATAGGGTGCACCCACTAAATAGTGAGGAATTCATGCGCCGAGCTATTTATCATAAAGTGTATGCCCTCAAATTTTTCTGAAAACAAAGATTTGAGGCCCATTCATTTGATGGATTGTGTAATAATGGCCCACTATCATAAGCTGGGGGTCCTTGGCTCAACTGTGAGTATTTTGGACACACTAGGCCCTGAAAAAGTGGTCCTAATTTGATTTCAAGCGTAAGGCCTTTTTCCAAAATGGCTGCTTTTCAGTGTGGACGTTTTCACTACTGTAGAGGGTGGTTTTCATTGGGATGAGAATAACTCCCTGGAAACCTGGACTTTAGAAAGTAAATAGAGAAGAATATAAAAGGTTATATATCGATCAATATTTTTCTTTTGGTTTTAAAAACTGTGGGACTTCTAAGTATTTTTTAATGATTTTTGAATATTTTGTATTTAGCACTGTTTACTATGGCAGTTTATTTAGTGGGGTGCACCCATAGGTCTCACCGCGCTTCCATTCAAGCTAAGATACGGC
>CM055823.1:35769754-35840205 GCA_029582265.1 Zoroaster sp. YZ-2022
GGACTTAAGTAAAACATCTCAATCCTTTAGCCTTACAATGTATAACTTTAATGACATGACGATGGCAGCGTCTCCATAAACGAGAGCGTGACCACGGTATAATGACAAAGGTCAGGCAAAGAATAAGGGCATTAGTTGTGACACAGATGTGTGTGTTGCGTGGGGTGTGTGATCTGTGTGACTGTGTGTGGCTGTAGTGTGGTTCAACTGTAACAAATAAACAGCAGAAAAGAGTACCAAGTTAAGTAATATACTCATTTTACAATGTAAATGTCAACTTATCAAAACAGTGCCTCTGGTAGTCTAGACTGATAATTAATTGCCTTGGAAAAACACTCAACTATATGCAAAGGGAAAATCGAAATACCCACTACAGTAGGAACAAACAACATTAAGAAACGAGCACCATTAAACCTTAAATAGTATTATAGACGGATCATGACGTGACATGGCCTTATAAGAAATAATCGCTGCAGAATTTCACCTCAAACTACAGCTTTATCCAACTACTAACCATAACAATAAATCGCCAAGCTTATCTATGGATAATTAAGAATAAGCGGTAAGACTTACTTTATCTGAGCTGTCCAGGTTGACGTATTAATTAACCAGAATAACAAAAAAAATGTGTCGGAAAAATATCGCCACATTGTGCTTCTCAAAGCGCCGCAAAAATGTAGCCTCAAGTGAGCAACAGAAAACACGGAATTAGTTATGTCTCTGAACCACAAAGCGATAGCTTAACACGACAAAAATATCAACAATAATCATTAAGATATTCCGCCACACATTCGCCCCTAATGCATTTGTCCACACAAGGCATTAACAAACACAGAAGAGACGGAATATATAGCAAGACTTTAAAGGGAAAAAACAAAACCTAAAAAACCAGATAGCCAAAAGTTCTAAAATGTCCCTTCTGTTTTCAACATCTCATTAGTCTAGGGTTCACCTCCAGGAGACACAGTTTGTCGGTAGGGACGGACATACACCCAGCTTGAGTCTTGACTTGACTGACCTAACTTTGTCATCTTTGCCGGATAGGTATTGATTACGAGTCCCAGAGGCCATCGATAACGAGGTGTGTTCTCGCACTTAATCAGCACAAGATCTCAGTAGCATATTGCCAGGTTGATCCACTTCTGCCGCTCTTGAAGTGACGGGATATTCCTTCAGCCAGCGCTACAGAAAATGTCTGCAAGGTATTGAATTTGGTAGCCAGGCCGCTTGTAAATATCCTGTTTACGAAGTTTCCTGGGGTAGCTGAGGACCGGAGAAGTAACAGCAGGTGGTTTGCGTGTCAGTGGTGCTGAGCCCACGGGTCGTCCGATAGCCTTTGTAATGGGCTGCCATTGACTATGCTTTCAACGACACATTAGTGTCGAGAGTCCCTCATCATCTAGTTTCTGCTGACCAAGCAAACTGCTTAGCAATCAACGTGCAGTCTCTTCTGGCCCCCCACCCCACCAAAGTGGGATGCCGCAGGGGTTGAAAATCACTCTTTATTTCCTTTTTGGCGAAGAAAGTCATATCTTTTGTCCTGGTTCCAGTCTTCAATAGCAGTGTGTCGCGTTGTCCCCAACAAAGTTGGTGCCATTGTCTGACCTCACTTCCACTGGCTTGCGCACTTATCACCGATGAATCTTTCAAGCTGCGTTAATGAAGGAATCTGTCTCAAAGTATTATAACTTCAAAGTGGATGGCCTCGCGTTGCAAGGCAAGTGAAGAGACAGCCATATCTCTTCAATTCACTTCTGCCCGCTACATGAATGGCCCGAATAGGTCCACACCACCATGTTGAAGCGGGTGAAGCCCCGGTTACACGGTCGGGCAAGTCAGCTAGCGCCAGTCACCAAAGGTGCCTTTCACGACATGGTATGAATTGTAGATGATGACCTGACTGCTGCACGCCTTTGATGATCCAAAATCGTTGGACGGATTTCAGCAGGCCTGCTCCACCAGAGTGTCCAGGCAGATAATGTCTTATTATCAGAGTCAAGATTGAATGTCGAGCTAACACGCAGGGATGTTTAGCATCATCGGAAATGGTAGCATTGAGGCGCCCAACACGGATGATAACATCGCTGGATGTTGATGGCGCCAGTTTACTTATAACAACCAGACTTGAACAGCGTGTTTAAAGCTGTTCTTCTGGACGCATCGCATTCTTTTCTCGGCAGCCAAGATTTCCTGACTGAAAGATTTCCACAGGGTTTGGAAACCTTATATCCTTTCCGGATCCTATGAAGAAGAATGTTCTTAGCACGAAGAACCCAGGCTACAGCTTTTAAGCTGTACCGCAGAAAATTCACCAAGGAGGGTGTCTATGACGTCAGGCTTGTACCATCGGCATGGGCATTGTAGACCTGAGTTTCTTTCTTCACTTCACAGTCACTGGGTAGTACCGTTGTCGAGAAGTTTGCTTGTGGGGGCCAAGATTCCCTACTCCAAAGGAACCGTGGTCCCGAGTCCAACGCTCACTTTGATGAGTTCTTCAGCTGTAAGGCCTCTAGAGACGCCGCTCTGCTGGACTTCGTGTCAACATGTCTCCATTGTGAAGGAGTAGAATGTTCACAGATCCTCGCAATGCCATTAGCGACGAATGTTTGGAACCGTTGTCCTCGCCCGAAGATAATGAAGGACCATCATGTTGTCACCCAGCAAACTGTCTCCCTGAAGCGTAACGACAGCTGCTGACCGAATCATTTCATCCAGCTTGACGGAGACAACAGCAGCGGCAAGTTCCAAGCGGGGATCGTGGTCGCCTTCAAAGGTGCTAACTTTTGCACGACCAAAACCCACAGAAGAGCTGTCCATTGTCATACTCAAATCGTAGATAGGTTATGGCACCATATCCTTTCTCTGAAGCATCACTGAAGTGGTGAAGCTGAGCTGAGGTAACGGTTCCACTGGATGGTTTTTACACAGCGGGGTATATGTCAGATTACGAAGATACAGCAAGTCATGTCCATCGCCCACCGCCGGCATGTTTCTGGCATTGGTCATCCCATCAACCTTCATCCGTATAGCTGCTGAAATAACACCCGCTGTCATACTAATGGGCTTGCAAATCCCAATGGATCGAAACAGAACTTACTGTGCTCAACAGCCCTCATGGCGTGGTCAGTGGTTTATCTTCAAATGTACATCAAATGTGAAGGTGTCACCTCAATGTCCCAAAGGACTCCCAAAGCCGCTTCGCTCTGCAGAACTTCCCAATCCTTAACTAAAGAGGGCACTCTCTTGGCTTTTCTCAGAGTCGGAATGGATCGCAGAACTTCTCGAGAGTTGCTTATCCATTTTGTAAGGAAGGAATCTCAAGGGCCAATACCTTGCACAACTGTTCAACAAGCCTTATAGCCTCAGGTTTGTGGCGACTCGCCAGGCAATCTCCGCCCACGAGAAGTCTTTTGTCGATGGTGTTGATAGTGTGCTAATCGCATTTGTTCATATTGTCTTATTACTGCAGTGCGCTTCAGAGCGAGATTAGCACAGCTGGTGACCACACTCCACCAAACAAGTGAGCTGTCATGCGGTATGTTCGGGATTGTCAATGTCGTTATCCGACCACCACAGAAGCGAAGGACATCACGTCAGGCTTGTTCACATGAACTTGATGAAACATCCTCTATGTCGGCCATGAGGCGACTGGTTCCTGGCGGAAACGAAGGAGGACACCTACCAACTTATTTGTCAGGTCAGGACCTTGGTGTACATTATCATTGAGTGAAGTATTCTTTGCTGCACAATCAAAACGATCCGAACCTTCCTGGTTACGGGTGACTTACCGGGTGATGAGGCACCAAACTGAACCATCCACCCTTCCAAGTTCATCTGGTGGTATTTTCTGCATAGCCTTGTCTATCAACTCTGTGATGCCCGCAGACATGCACATTAAGTTAATGTCACGGACAACCTCCTTCCAAGTAGACGAGTCTGTGTTCAGCTACTGCTCTGTTGTCTGGGAGATGGGGTGGCCTGGTCTTAAATGGAATATCTAGACTGTAGTGTCCGCCATCCAGACACAGTGACTTCCCCACATGTTGATAACCTTCTTGTCGCTAACAGAACAAAGTTACCTCCAGTTACTCCGCCTACATCTCCAACTTCCAGAAATGTTCGACCTGGCGTTGCAGACGGTGTCTGTGTCAATGAAGTGTGACATCACATGATTTGAGGGGCCCTGTTCCTCACGGGTCCATTGAGAGTCCATCCAGAATGGTCCTCAGAAGCGTAGGGTGCTTTGTTCCACCTTCACGAACTTTTGGGTATCGACGGAAGGATTGTCTTGTCCGATGAGAAGATGAACTTGTGTCTACGCTGGCAGAGTAATGTCACCAAATGTGGCCACTTGCTAAAGTTCTTCCTGGGTCACAAGGCCAGGGGCTGACGTAGCTCGGGCTGGTTAGCACATTCGACATGACAATGATATTCTCATCATTTATGTCGAAAGCGACTTCAAGGTTTACAACGAAGTGCCATGAGGGTGTCGGGTTGTCAAGTGTTGTAAGCTCTCATAGTGTCATGCTTCCGCACCAAGTCTTTTGGTCAACATTTCGGAACAAAAGCTCTGTGTGGACCCAGTATCGCGCAGCGCATATGTGATGATGAAGTCAGCAACCTCCCGGGCGTTAACTTTAACAGGTACGACAGGAAGGGCTACTTTCCCGCCCCAGTGAAACTACGTGGCTGGGTAATCATTGTTGGTGTCTGACTAGCACTCGATATGCATACGCTGGTTCGCTGAATAGAGCGGTTGTTGGGTTGTTGTTGGTCCGTGATGCAGCACTGTCTCCAGAGCGAGGCAAATGCAGGAACTTGGTGTGTTTAAGTCCACACGACGCAGGCACAGTAAACGGTGTTTCTGGTACAGTCACGCCGTGCCTGGCTGAAGACAATTGACTTAAAGTCCTTTACTCTACCGCACGAATTTAAGTCGGTCAGTGACTTCAGTGCTTTTCCAGCCATCACACCCAAAGAGTCCGTGGTTTCTTGACCCGCAGGGGGCAAGGCTAAGGGTTCGTTGGTGCCAGTCGTAGTTCCTCCAGCAGGTGCTGACATGGGGGCACCGATTGTTCGCAATGTACTTTTGGTCGGGTTCCCATTGGACGTCGGATCTACTTGGGTGTTGAAATTTACACGTTGGTTACTCTTCTTCCATGTATGTCCGCGACTTATCAGTCAAGTTGATTTGTCATTCTGATTCCGCATTTACCAGTTTTCCAAATACAGGATCATTCGCTTCGCTGCATCAGACACAAACTAGAAGAATATCGTCAATGGTAGGGAGCCTTTTTTCCTGTCTTAGGTTATGTACTTTTCTTGAAAGCCAACCTCTTCTCAGATCTATTGGTAGCTTCGATGATTTGGCATAAGCTTTTCTGTTGTTCAGCCCTGAGCTCACCCATCGACATCGGCGTCTCTCGCGGCAGTTTCTGAGGTCATCGGAAAAGTCAAGTAGCTTTTTAGGTACATCAGGACCATTTACAATCTTGTTTATCCAGGCTTCCAGATGTCATACACTTCCAACCGTTTTTTCAGTAGTTTTCAGCAAGGCATAACCCTCCGTAGGCTCCTTCACGCTGCAGCACTGATTAATTTTCTAGCTGATCCCCGCAGTACTGCAGTAACTTTGCTTGGCGCCTCACTGACGAGTCTTTTTTCACGGTGTTCTCAAACGCCCGAATGAATGTCCAATAGCTTATCGATCACCATCAAACGCCATCAATTCCGCCTTAGAAGTTGCAGAATTCGGGACGAGATTGCTGTTGAACCCGGTGGTGTCTATAGCATTTTGGTGAAGAACATCTTTTTAAAATCATCGCCGTTGCTTTCACAGCCGGTGTTTTCGGGTTGTTGTCGGACATATCGTGGATGCATCACCGGATGTGTTATCAGCGGTGTAGTGGAATAGCGAATGGTGGGAGCTTCTTGGTCCTCTGCATCAGCATATATCTTTTCTATAGCTTCGGCTCTGGCTAATTTTGCTTGAAAATCAACCTGTCGTCGGCGGCCGACGAATTCACCATCCTTTGCGCCGGGCTCAAGTCGAAGTTCTTCTTCCTCACTTTGTTTCAAACTCAGTTGCGGCTTCGCCCCAAGGGCAGCTCTTTTCAGCAGCAGCCAACAGCCTGGCTTTGGATGTAGATGAAATGCTTGAGGAATGATTACTAACAGAGTCTATTGGTTTAACGTCAGTCCACTGTGGGTTCAAAATACTGCTCAGGTGGATCCATAATACTGAAGATGGCTGTGAAACTTGAAGCTATAAATTGAACCAATGTAGCCTCAAATGCTACAGATGGACGTTGATGTCGTAGTTAAATAAAGCTCAGGAATTGATATTTACACGGGTGACTTAAGTAAACATCTCAATCCTTTATTACAATGTATAACTTTAATGATGATGACGATGGCATTCCATAAACGTATGCGTGACCACGGTAATGACAAGGTCAGGCAAGAATAAGGCTTAGTTGTGACACAGATGTGTGTGTTGTGGGTGTGTGACTGTGTGTGACTGTGTGGCTGTGTGTGGTTCAACTGTAACAAAATAAATACAGAAAAGAGTACCAAGTTAAGTAAATGTCATTTTACAATGTAAATGTCAACTTATCAAACAGTGCCTCTGGTAGTCTAGACTGATAATTAATTGCCTTGGAAAACACTAACTATATGCAAAGGAAAATCGTAAAAATATACCCACTACAGTAGGAACAAACAACATTAAGAAACGAGCACCATTAAACCTTAAATAGCGCCCCTATAGACGGATCATGACGTGACATGGCCTTTTATAAGAAATAATCGCTACAGAATTTCACCTCAAACTACAGCTTTATCCAACTACTAACCATAACAATAAATCGCCAAGCTTATCTATGGATAATTAAGAATAAGCGGTAAGACTTACTTTATCTGAGCTGTCCAGGGTTGACGATTAATTAACCAGAAATACAATAAAATGTGTCGAAAAATATCGCTCACATTTGTGCTTCAAAGCGCGGCAAAATGTAGCGCCCTCAAGTGAGCAACAGAAAAACACGGAATTAGTTGCGTGTCTGAAAACCACAAAGCGCATAGCTTAACACGACAAAAAATATCAACAATAATCATTAAGATATTCCGGCGCACTACACTTAATAACTACATTTTGTGAGGATGTTTGGGTCCAGTCAAAATATATAAGAATTCCTCAGTATTGGCTAATTTTGTTCTAACATGTTAAAGAAATTCCTAGAAAGACCTAGATATGTCTTGAGGTCCTAAAATCAATTCTCTTGAGGGTAAAGACTGCCACAGATAGGATAAGTCCATATAAAATAATTTGAATCATACATTAACTCCTTTGATGAATGGATAAACTTCAAATGCTGGCCATTGGATCACAAAGTTACACAGACTCTGACACACCTTGTAGCAGTAGCACAAATGGATACCGATGATCTGAAATATAAACTAATCATGTAAAAACAATATTAAATGTTTTCAAAGAGGGACGAAGAATAATGGGTCATGCTAACAAACACACATAACTTAGAATGTTCATATGTTATTATCAGGATGATGGATTGATGTAACTTCAGAAAACTTATGCAACTTTAGAAAAATGATCCTTCCAGAACAATGCCTCTTAAGTTGGGTTTTACAATGGAATAGAAAGTTACATGTGACGTCTTCCTTCCTCCATGATGTGACTGTTTCATTATCTCAATAAATGTGCTGATATTTGTTTCTGGACTACTTTTAGTGAGAAAATTAAATGCTAGTATCAAGTAAACTGCAATGCATCCATCACCACACAAGACATAAGCACTACTAGTATTATGAGGAACTATAGACACTATAGTGTGGCTAAATTAACCGGATGTCAACCCGTACACATGCCAGTAAATATTCAGTAATAAATATTTTTACAGGTCAGAGTTGACCAAAATGAGTATGAGTTGGTAATAGTACGAGTTGGCACGCATACGAGTTGACCTGTTTTCACTGGGAAAGAATACAACATTGTGGATAAAGTTTAAAAAGTATTGCTTTTGAAAAAAAAATCACAATCTTCAATGTAGGTTGGTGGGGTCATGTGAGTGGATCATAGGGCAGTCAGGAGGAATGCAATCATCCACACACACACACACACACATTTACAATAATTGTACCACAGATTTATTGGTTACCTTGGGGCTTGTGTTTTAGATGCTTTCTAGGCTGTTGAACTGATTCTCACTGATGCCAGCCATTGCATCTAATTCCAATACTCGGCATACTGGAGAGCTAAAATACAAAATATAAATAAATGTTCAAATGATTCTGTGAAAAAATTAATTCCTGAATGGGGAAAGGCCAACATGTATTACTCCAGTAAGAGAATACCCCTCTATAATTGGTGTACACATGTTGTCCACCAACACACCTGCATGTTTATTTTCCAATTAAAACTCATATTAACTCATCCCTCTGCAGCTTTTTCTTCATTTATTAGTTTTCTTTTTTTATGCAGGCTCTTCATCTTTTTTTTTTATGTTATAAGACCTGACCTTTCTTTACAAAGCATAGAGGGACAGACGTTTTATGCTTAATAATAAGAAAACAACAAATGTAACCTAGCTCAGAAAAACAGGTGCCCCTATGACAATTTTGTGGCTACAACTAGCAGACTAATCAAGTAAAAGCATCTCTTTAGGTTGAGTTAGGGATATATTTCGCTGACACGAAGAACATGCAGAATTGCAGAAGAGACAACAACACACGAACATGTATATTTACATGGATTTTGCATACATGTATATGTACTGTACATGGTAGGCGAGTTACGATGCTCTTTTGACTTTGACTGCATGGCAGTTTTTAAACTTTTTGGACAATAATCTATCCATGCTCAGTCATTATCCTTAGTTAAAATGCAAACTTAAAATCATGTAGGTACACTGCAAAAACAGCGAAAGAGTAGACTCAGTATAGTTTTTACGAAATCATGAAATAGATGCAGTACAACAGTTTCGTCCGTCACGAACCTCCATTGGATTGTGCATGCAATAATTATGTTTACGATAGGCCTACTTTACAAACGCACATTCTAGGCCAATAAACCTCTAAATAATGTCTACTTACCTCTTAAAAATGCAATTATATTTTCCTCTTTCTCGGTAACCCATTTTATTTTGTTGTATTTTGTTTTGGAGTTAATAAGAACGGCAAAATTCCTCAGTATTTTTTCATGTAAACGAGAATTAAATGGCCGCCGCTGAAAATGTTTTGCTTGTGATAAAATGTCACGTGATCACTGATACGCAATGTGATTGGAGATTGCCTCGACAGATTGCCTCAAAGTAGAAAGCCAGCTAGTCTACTCATTGCCACTGGATTGCATGAAATGCCACACAGGGCAATCTCCGAGCAATCTCATTGCCAGCAACTTTATTGCCTGAAAATTGCCCGAAAATTGCCCCGTGTGACAAGGCCTTTACGTTTGTAGGCCAATATTAAACTCCGTATATTGCTGTGTGTACGTATTCTGTGCACGCGATATGTCTATTCGTACATACAGGAATAGTAATTCAGCATATTGTTTCTTAACCTTCCGGTTTCGACCGAAAGGAAAAGGTCGATTGGGGTCACGTCCAAAAACGAAATGTGACATAGTTCAAGATCTTTAAGATGATAAAAAGATTGTGAAAATATCTTATATGGTTCATGAGATATGATTTTTAGAAATTTTGAAATTTTCAACTTCCGGTTTTGACCGGAAGGAAAGGTCAGATTGGGATGACGTCTAAAAACGAAAGATTACATAATTCAAGATCTTTCAGATGATGCAAAGATTGTGAAAATATCTTTTGTGGTTCATGAGATATGATTTTTCGAATTATTAAACTTTGATTTAGCGTAATTCGACACCTGATGACGTAATCATGACGTCACAGAAAACGGTTTCGTCTGCTTGATATGTTCTGTTTATGTGTTAAGTTTGAAGGCTGTATATGCTTAGCAAGGATGCCTTTGTTACCGGACAGATCGCCACTGAGAAGAAGGAGAAGTAAAAAAAAAAAAACAGTACAAAAACAATAGGTGTTCGCGCTGCGCTCTCGAACACCTAAAAAACAGTACAAAAACAATAGGTGTTCGCGCTGTGCGCTCGAACACCTAATAATCAAAGTGATACTGGAAAGGATTCATGCTGATTATATTTTCAAAGAACTGAATCATCTTGATTATTGCAAGAGATATAATTCATCATTGAGGTGTTGAAATTAGTTGTTGAAGTTGCCGCTTAAAGGTATAAGGGAATGAACAAATTGAGTTTGCTCATGGGGCCGGGAATGTAGCGGCAAGATGTTAAATTTGTATTATTTTAATTATTGATTATTATTTCAAAGTGTTTTGCCTTTTACGTACTTTCTAATCATTTGTATATATGCTTGACAGATAATAAGTTTGCAGTCTTTAAATATTTCTCTGTAATTTTGGTATAGCGCCCTCTGTTGTCAAGAAAGTTAAGGTCAAAGGTAAATTTCTTCATGATTCCGATAATCAGTAAACAATTGACATGTTGCAAATTTAAGTCCCAATTATTGTGAGATAAGATCAGTTCTAAAGTCCCAAATTCATGTAGTTCCAGATTCCAACACAATCGGTAAACATGTAGATTTATGTAAAGTCAGAAATTATCATATTCATAATGATTTGTTAAGTTTATTTGCAATCAAAAATTGTCGTTACTAGGTAAAAGTTTCCATGTGCTTTGGTTAAATGATTGTTTACATATGTCTAGCGCAGGCTCGAACGCATCTAAGTATATTAATTAATTGATGTCTTCATGTAGATTTGTTATTTATTTAAGTTTTTTGTTTTTGCAATTACAGTGAACCACCAACACCACCACTCAACCATACATAGAATAAAATCGGTGCGTTCAGAAAGGGAAATCAGGTTCTTGTGTAGAAGATATAGGCACATCGTGATTAAAAAAATATATCGTAATGACAACAACAACAAAAAATTGCCATTGTGAGTTAATTCAGGACACAATTAGGATCTTTTCAGCTTTCAGAAGTGACAAACAAAAGCAAACTACTTCAGAAGTACATACATGCTATACAACAAATTTGAGATTTATTGCGATGCTTGTTGTACTAGTTGGGTACAAATACCTGTGGTTATCAGCTCTAAAGCTAAAAGCAATCATGCGTGAATGAAAAAACATAGAGACGATAGGGCCTACTATCGAAAATTGCGATATAGGCCTATTGTTTGCTGATATAATATCGTGGATGAAAAAAAAAAAAAAAAAATCGTCCAAGCTTAATATTCACCCCTCCAGTTATGGCTATAGTGCCCGCCCACCCTTACCGCATTTTTGCTGAATAATTGCGCACACACACACACCCTGCCAACTAACTAGGGTGCTAACTCATGAACTGAGGCCATGAGAATGAAAGTCATAGATTTGCGTCCACCGCCCGCATGTACCGAAAGCTACCGCCTAAATTTTTCATTATTTGCCCAAAAAATAATTATTTGCACAAAAAAGGTATTTTCACCAAACAAATTTAGTTCCAAATCATCCACATCAGTAAAACGAAGTTTTTACCAACTTTCCACCAGTATGTGCGCTATAAAATAATCATTAGCACATGTTCTCTTACAGTCTTAGTCCCGCGTACGTCGTTCACAAAAAAGGTCGCATCGCGCTAAAACTGTATGGTAAACTCCGTCCGATCCGCACCTGCAACTGTACCGCCTTCACATGCACAACACGTTCGCTGTTGAGCCTAGTGAGTAGTACTAGTATGCCTGTGTGTGCGGCCCGCACGTATAATGATGCATGTACGTACACAGATTAGAAGAAACATCTTGTGATTGCGCTGTTATTAATGATCAATGGAAATAATGAATAATGAATAATGAAAAAAAGCCTCATGTGTTTTCAAAATTTCCCGGACGCAAATCTATGACTTTCATTCTCTTGGCCTAAGGCCAAGGGGACAGTATCGTCATGATCAAGACAACAGGGCATGGATCGGAATGCTAGTTTTCAAACTACATTGGACGATAAGTCATGAATACATAATTCAACTGTTATATCGAGGGGTTCTTTCACCAGTAAATAAATAGACTCACCGTAGATCTCGTTAACTGTCAAACTCGTGTTGTGGGGGCCGCCATATTACCCTTTATTTTACTGACGGAATAGGCGTATAACTTAAGGCTATTTACACAACGTGTAGTTTGCGCTATACTTATTAACGTTAACATGTATCCTCAATTTACCCTAAATGACGCACATAAGGTTTTTCCTTCCTCCATGGTTATATATAATCAACTGGACGGTAAGTTACAAATGAAATTAGCAGTTTGGTGTTTCAGTTTGTTTCAGTGAAGGATTCTCTTATAAAATGCGATATTTCAATGCATGATCATACGCGTGGACGTCTTAACGCACAGAATTGTCAGAAAATTGATGTTGGTATAATGACTCACCCCCAAACTGTTAAAGTTCATGGGGTCACAGAAAATGTACCCAAGAAGAAAAACATTTGAATCATGTTTCATCTTATTCCAGATGGTTGTAAAATTGTTTTTAATCTTGAAAATAAAAATATTGTTTTCGATTTTTAAAATAAAATGGTATAATTTGGAGAAGCTCTCAAAACTTTTAATCAATATATTATTATTATTATTATTATTATTATTATTGAAAGACCAATAAAATGGAAGGTGGTTAAAATTTTTGCAAAAAGTACTTTAAAACTTTGAAATGTGTAAAAAATGCTGTTAACATTTTGTCAAATAAAAAATTTCTTTTCATAACCATGATATTAATGTTTCATTTTCTCAATAATTTTCCACTACCGTCGAAATAAACACACTCGAATTAAGTAGTCTTCGTTCGCTTCTTCTATAAGGAATGTGTCCATTTTGAGGATCCGTATTTCTTTTAAAAATCATTGCAAATGCAAAGCATTCATATATTTTGGTTTCCACAGACAACAGCTTGTTGACGGCATAGAACAATAAATTAAATCACAGATGTTCGTGAAAAATTTTTCCCCACTTTCACAAGCACTAACTTTCCAGTAAATCATACAATTTCACTATAATTTTTATTTCTGTAACAAGCACGACTTAGATAAGTTTATGCAACCAGTAATACGCCAAAGTTTTGTAAGTTTTCCGAGAAATGATAACCCAAAAGTAGGTGCGTCATTTCACGAGTACGGCGAATTACGTACATGGACGATACTTCTCTGAACAAGTCATCAACTTGCAGCTGCAGTGTGTGACCAATTAATTGCGAGTAAGTCATTTTTATACACACTCCAACTTGTAGCCTTGAACACAGCCTGGGGCGTGTTTTCGCGACCCTAACCAGAAACTTGTTTCTGACGTCATATTCTTGACCAGCAGAAACAAGATGGCATAGCTACGCGAAAACGTGAACGTAACCAGAAAACTGTTTTCAGTTTGCGACATGTTCAATCATCAACGCTTCTCAGAATATACGATGTAATTAATTCAATTTTTTGCAAAATAGAACTTACTCGTGAGTGCTAGTAATAAACTTGAAAGATAAACTGGTATACGAACAATCATTTCATCATGTTTTAACAAATAATTAACAAAACTTTCGTAGTTTTTCAATCCGCCATCTTGAAACCAAGCGTGACCAATCACACACTTCGGTGTTCACGTTTGGTCAGAACAATGACGTCATCGCAGCACAACGGAACTCGCGAAAAACGCTGACCAAAGCATGTTTCTGGTTACAGTCGCGAAAACGCGCCCCTGAAGATCTGACGTCACGCTCAGTTTAGCGTAAATTACACCAGGTCCTGGCCGTGCATACAGCCGCGATATTTTTCCCGATGCTGAACTTTGACCTTAGTACAATGCATTAACGTATCCAATGAAATCCTTTGAGTGGTACGCCTGGAGCCTCTCTATATCATTGATAGGATATAGGGACCAGTCTACCTTGACCAAGGCTGTTGTTGTATAGAGTGCACAGTAGCACACCATGGTACTCCCACCCACGGTACCGATTTCTGGCCCAAGAAATTCAGCACACACGGCCGGCGGGTGCACCGTCCCGCCCCCGCACACGTACACTGCATTGTAAAGCGAGATCAATAACTGAGTCGTGGATACTGTTGTTGAACGGAATCAGTCCTTGAGCAAGACACTTTACCATAATTGCTGCGAGGGCCGAATTGAACCCAGCCACTGGGGTTTGTACAAGCCTGTGCATGCTTAGTGCCGGTCCCAAGCCCGGATAAATGGGAGGGTTGCGTCAGGAAGGGCATATCCGGCGTAAAACCTATGCCAAATCAAATATGCGGATCATGATCCGCCTGTGGCGACCCCTAACGGGAGCAGCCGAAAGAGGACAACATGTTCGAACGGAATCAACATTCAAATGGTCACTGTATGTACATGTACAACAGTACACCATTATGAATCTGGAGTTTGGATAACTGTAAAGCGAGGCAAAATTATATGCGACCAAACCGTCTCGACGCGCCTTGATCAAGGCTACAGGCCTATACACGCAACTACACAACCAACGTGTGAAAAGTAAGTCATACACGTCTTTTATAGTCATACACACTCACAACATGACAAGTGGCGAACCATGGGCCGAGCACCGTACGCGCAATTAGCACTAGCAGAACAAACTGGTAATTTAAATTAAACATGGTAATTTAAATTATACTTCAAAATGATATCACGAACTGGAAAGGTATAAACAGTAAACCACTGTGGGCCGAGCACAGAGCCTTGGGGTACAGAATAGTCAAGAGTAACAGGCTCGGAGATAGCGTTACCAATGTTGGCGCGCATGGCACGCCGCATGACACGTACACACCACGGCGGTCACCGCTGCAAGCCTAAACCACGCCCACAATGCGCACGCACATTGCATACCACAACACAAAATCACTCACACCTGTACTGTTACAATTTTTATAGGCTATTATACAAATAATGGTGAGAATATTTTCATGAGTTGAAAAATGGAATGTTCCATTCAACGAGGCGAAGCCGAGTTGAATGGAACATTCCATCTTTCAACGAATTAAAATATTCTCTCCATTGCACGAATGCAAAACATTCATTATTTTTTTATATAACGTCCAAGTAGATCTATGTCATTTGATTGGAGGATAAAACTATAAGAATAAACAAAATATACAAGATTGTATTCTGGCATACACAACTTTATTTTTCGGCTTATGACGCACAGTTTGCTCGAATGGTTGTGTCTTGTCAAAAGAGGCTGTTTTTTACTGAACGCATGATGTGATCTAGCGTGCAACAGATCAAATGGGATGGAACCAAAATGCACGGTGAATGGAACCAAAATGCACGGTTTATGACGTATGCCATGTAATGGTTTGATTAATGAATGCCGCGTGACCAACAATCCTCCAATCAAATGACAAGGATTTACTTGGGTGTTATATAAACCAGACTAATTGTGGACTAACCAGCGATTCAGTTCAGGCTGTATGCTGAGTATAGCTAGTTACGTTTCTATAGCTCTTCCTCTAGCCATATAGAATTGAATATTAACTTGTTAGTTCTTTTGTATATGTAAGAATAGGGGAAATACTGGGGGATAATTGGTCACCCCCAGCGTGGGTGAGGTGCGTTCGCGCACGACCACCCTCATTCAGCCTTTAAGGAGATCATAAACCTTAGCCTAGAATAACAATGTAGCTTTGAGATTAAAAAATATCGGTACAACTATAGACCAGTTCGGTGGGAGTTTGGGGCAATATTGATTGTATTTATATATGAAAAGGTCCCCAAAATTTTAGCTTGTTAGACCTATTTTAGCTTGTATTGCCCAAGTTGTCATAAAATATGTCTCAGAATATTTATCAAAATCATGATTTAGAAGAAATTAAGCGCCTCAATTAATGAGTCAGGCTTAGTTTATGTAAAACTTAGATTTGAAGAATGCCATTCTCAAATGTTTTGTTTTTCCATTCTACAAGGGGATAATACCTTAACAATGCTCTGATGTAACATATGGGAAATCACGTGAGAAATACTAACAAAAACACTGGCGATATACAATCTTTAAAGGGACATACATCGTCAAGATCAGAGCAGACTTTCAACAGGGCATATAATTGGTGGCCTAGTTTAAGATGAACACAGTGATTGAAAATTACTGGCTCATTTATGCAGCACCAACGGTTATGACCTTATTATGTGGAGTATTATTTCAGTCACTGAGTTAATCTTAAATTAGCACTCTGATTCCATGCCCTGTTGATCATGACAGTATTGTCCCTTTAAACTATCTATATATAATATTCACAAAGGACAAAGTACAACAGCCACACGCACTAATATTTTGTACAGTCTTTTATTTCTTTACTCCAAACGAGGACTTATACAAACTATGATTCCAATCTTTACACGACACATACATGTACATAGAAAAGCAATAAAAGTGAAACTCAATGTGATTAAGGCCAATAAGAATTTGTTTCAATCATTGCATGACGCAAAACAAACTACTAAAAGTGATAATTAAATAGTTTGTAGAACAATGTTTGGTCACAGTCATGATCTAGGTCACGTGGTTTTAGTTACATATTCATGAATTCACTTTCTATATTTAACCACTTAACAAGATATACAGTTTAAAATGTCAATCAATGGACATTATTGGAGCTCTGAAATATGATATTATATCATGTAATTAGTATAAGGCTATATGAGAATGACATTATATCATGTATTAGTAAGACTAATACACCATAGTTCATATCAACATGAATATTCATGTTTAAAGTTAAAATCCCGGCGTAACATCTGTGAAAATAAATGGTTTGCTTGACAATCTGACACCTATCAAAAATACAATAACATAATGACGTCAAATCACTTGTAAGGTAATGACGTCATCATTTGTATAAATCAACAATTGATCGTGGTTCTACAATTTCAGAACAGTTAAAAAATAATTAAATAATCATTGTGTAATATAATATATTCACTCGAAGGTATAAACTGGATGGGTGTAAATCCCAGGGGATGGGGTATAACAATATTTTGTTAGGGATGGTCCATAGGATCACCCTCACTAACCTTTTGGGTCAAGTAAAAAACAAATATTGAACAAACTGGTCATCAGGAGAACTTTGATTCTCTTATTTGAACATGATTTAGGACTTCCATTGTTATCAAATTATTCAACATTTCCCCCAAAAATGTATTCACTGATTTGACTCCTAATATTTGAAATTCAAATTCAAAAAAATAAAAATAAATTAACCATTTTCAGGTGTTGGGGAGGGTTTGGGGAGAGTCACTGGAATTGGACATTTTGAATCATCCATCACACCCCTCCTTTAACAAATTGACGTCACTGATAATGTTTTACCTGTATAACAATACTACATGAACCTGGTGTCCAAATTATCAATGTTTGTAAATTGATAAATATTCAATATAAAAACGATATGATCTTCAATACAGATTGTATGGCATTCTTTTAACATTCAAACGTTCAATATCGTGAGCGACAATTTACAGTATTTAGGTGCTGTAGTATTTTGTATTATAAATTAATGTACATCTTTCCCAAAATATATTATGTATTAAAATAAAATATATATATATAAATATGAAACATAAAAACGTTCAACATAAGAGCGAAAATATTTACACAAGTACAGCCAAAAGCCATGTTTTGATTCTACGAATTCTTTATAAATTCATTGATGCGAATTTCCTTGTTGGTTTGTTACAATTAAGTTCCATCATTGCTCACAATTCACACTTCTTTGGCTTTTATTTACTCATTATAGTTTTCAAATATTCATATTATAGAGTTTCCAATGGTAACCAAGCTTGTTTTATGGTTTGCTACTGAAACCAACACAATGTTTGAAGTGAAACCAGCTCAGCCCTGATCAGTAACTGTGTACGATCGATCGTTAACACTGAGGGCGCCATACGAAAATTAGGCAAATAATTATTCACAATAGTGATTGCGAATGTACATATATAATTATTGCGAATACTAAAGTATTTCTAATATTCAATAAAATATTGTTTTTACAAGACTGCCATAAATGGGCTTCCATGTACATGGGTGCATCCCACTAAATGTTTGTCTATTGGGAAGTTACACTGTACATTGAGTGTCATGGTTTTGTATTGCACATTTGCATCCATTTTAACCCGACCCCCAGGGAGAAAGAGTCAACCCCGACCACCCCCAAATTGCCTAGTATTTATTTGCACATCTATTGGACTTTTAAGTGATATCTCGCATATTTAATGGTACTTCCGACTATAGATCCGACTAGGTCCAACCTGTCCGACTTTTACCAACACCCGGAAAATGTTACTAAGTTAGAAACAAGAAATCAGAACAATATTCAATAAAAAACAGGATTAAGAGATGATTGATTAATGTTGCTAACATGCTTACATCAATCCTCAACACAAGATAAGAATACTTTATATAATAGGCAAACAGTCATCAGCTGTATACTCTACTGAGATCTCTGGACTTAAAAGACGGTGAACTATAATATACTTCTGTGTGATCTAAGAATAAAGCCACGATGTGTCCCATTCAAACGAACAAGTTATCAATATTCGACATCAAATGGGTTTGTCATTTTACTCAAGGACTGAGTAATAATGATCTCATCATTACTATCCAAGTTGCAACCACGCAGGTTCAGCACCTGCAGGTGCTTCATGAGACACAAATAACGAGACCACACATTGGCAGTCCCTCCTAAGGATGAGTTGTACCATAGGTACAAGTAGGTCAGGTTGGGCATTTCACTCAATGCATTAGCAATATGTTCAATATCATTGCATACCAATGAGCACCAACCCAGGTGCAGCACCTCGTTGTGTTTCATAAGACACAAATAACGAGACCATATTTCGGCCTTGCCACCCAGTGCTTCGTTACCGTAGAAACTTACCTCACATTTAATCTTGCTTTTACTGACATTCTTTATGATGTGTTCCATATCTTCAGGTGGTATGTTACAATAACGTATATATAGATCTCTTAGGGTTTTCAAGTGTTGAATATAAGGAGCCCACTGTGAAGCTGTGCCTCCTAACATTGTATTACCATCAAGTATTAATTCATTCAAGCATGTGTTGTCTTTCAAGGACAACAGAATTGTCTTCAAATCACTGACAGACAGTGAACAGAGATTCATGGTAAGCTTTTGGACGTTTGTCATGTTACTCAGCACTCGGGCAAATGAATCCAGTGACTCTGTTATGAATATATGACTCAATTTAATACTTTCAATTTTTCCAAGATAATTCCTTCCAAACTCTGACTTGCAAGCTTTTGACAGAAAGAACATGAGCGAGTGTAAATCACTATTGGAATCAATGTCTATGGTATCTGTAACCAGTGACATGATATACGTCTTTGAAGGTATCTCTTGTAACTGACTCTCAAAGTAACAATGTATTGCCAACTTGTTTAAGTTACGGTTTAGGAGTGGAATTAAGATTCTTTTCATGCACACTTCATTGTCACCACAACAAAAGCGAAGGAGATACTCGAAATCATCATCACATACGCGATCCAAAATATTCTGACATTTTCCAATTTTCATTAGATTTGTTGCAAAATGTTTGACCCAACTGATTGGAAGTAAGCTCTGCCAGTATTTTGCAGCACACAATTCCTGTATAGTTTTATGCAGGAATTCAATGCTGTTATGTGATTTGGAATTCTTGAAAACCCTCTGACTGTTTAGGATGCCTACCTTTAATGCAAGGGCAAGTGTATTCTTCTCAAATGCAGACTCTGGAAATGCAAGTTTTAGTTCTGGGTCAAGGAGTCCATTCAGTGCTACTTCTCCAATTTTGATCAAAACTTTTGATATTTCTTTGTGAGACTCATGGCCTTTCCTTTTGAATATGTAACTCACTGCCCTACTGTATAAGCGTGACATGGTTAATGGAAGTGCTGCATCTTCTCTCCAAATTAAACAGATAAGTTGAAGCATCATTGGATTACTTGCCAAGTCAGAAAGAACATCTGAACTTTTAATTGTCTTAATAAGTGCCTCAATGTTTCCAGGGAAAAACCTTCTGACATATTCTTCCACATCATCTTTTGTAAAACCAAGAACCTTCAGGTGTATGCAAGGATTTTGAACCAATGATTTGTCCATTAATCGCTCAAGATGGGAGGGACGGGTTGTTACACCTATGCAACATTCACGGTAGTATGTTTTTCTATTCAGGGCTCTTAGGATTGACCCAAATGAGGTTTCGGTGAGAATTGTCATTGTCAACTCATCAAAACCATCCAAAAGAATCAAAACGTCATTAGGGTTTTGGATGATAAGTGATTTCAATGCAACTTCAGAAATGTCTACGTCTTCTTCGAGCAGTTGTTGGAAAATTGCATCAATAAGGTTTGAGCTTTGGTCTAATGCACACATTTTCAAAACGAACACAAGTTTGTACTTGTTGAGTACATCACTGTAACCAACAGCCCAGTCGTAGGCAATCTTGTCAAAGAACGTTGACTTCCCTACACCCCCCTTTGCCAAAGAAAATAAGTCGCTTAACAAAATTGCCCTCTCTTGACTTAATGAAGAATATCTTTTCATACTCGATCGAATTCATTATCTCGTTCTCACTGTGTGTCATAACAACCGCTACACCTTCACTTTTTTCCAACTGCAATTTTGTATAAATGTCAATGTGCATCTGATCATCATCCACCCAAGGATTTATATTCACATAGCTACCTATCGTTGTGTAGTGTGCTTTTAATGCTGCATTACATTTGTCAGCGGCAACTGGACCCATTTCCTGAGAATGGCTTGGCTGATCACCTGTGAGAGACATTACTTCTGTAAAAACAAAATAGATATACATGTACATCCACAAGTTAAATTTGATTTGAAGCTTTGAATGATGGATTGGATATTAGAAGATAAGGTTTATGGATAACACCATGTGTAATAATCTTTTCTTGGAAGAATTGGTGTGGTTCTGAAAATAACCGGTAGTGAGGATAGTTAAAGATGTTTTGAACAGTATGACTCTTGAAACAGACAGAACACACTGTTAGACAAAGGAAAATAAACAATACTGCAAATTGCATATATATTATTAAAGTGTGTGAATGGCTTCGTAAAACTGAAACAGAAATTTGCCACCAAAAAGGACCTACAATTTGTAATCACGCTAGTTTCTGCCTGATTACACACATCGTTATTGTTTTTTCTACATGCGTGACTATCATCAGGTACAGACTAAGTGGATTTGGTAAGAATTTTTTTACTTAAATTATTAATCTCACATCAATTCACTGGGATCAGATCCAGTTATCACTGAATTATGTTCAAGAGGGAAAAAAAAGAGATTTCAAATTAATCTTGGTTGCAAACCAAGTTGTCCAAAGCCATGTTCATTCCTAAAGAATTTGTTCCAAACTAACTTGATCCTAATTTAAAGTTTGTTCAAATCAAAACTCAAGACACGCGTCATACTCACAATATGGTTGGGCTTGTCAGTATTCAAACATTTAAAATGTTATTGCATCTTCAACCTGAATATTTCAGATACATACATTGATCAAAAAAAGTGGAGCTGGTTAGAACAGTCACTGGAAAACCCTTTGGTGTACTGGCATTACCGATTTAGCAGAAATAAATATTGCCATACTGACAATTCAAAACATTTTAAAAACAAGAAAATATAACCATACTCACTCAATGCCACATCATTTAGACCAATGGTTTTCAAAGCTGATATCAACACAGCAACATGATCACTTCTCTCGGCATTTCTTCTGACCCATTCACTGAGCATTGTTCGTATCTGTTCTGCTTGATTATATGGTGCATCTGCTGTGAATGTGTCAATGTCTGGTTGTTCGAAACCCAATTCGACAGCTAGAAACGTCCACTTTTTGCCAATGTCGTTTGATATCTCTGCGATTAGTTTAGCATTTAGAACCTCTGGAATGTTACCTGACACAGAAAAGTCAAATAAACATTATTCATATACTACCGGAATAAAGTAACTGTGCATCATTTGAAGTTATGCTATTTTTTAATGAAAAAAGATAATACAATGATTTGTGGTGTTCTGTTAAATCACTGTTTAACTGTTAACAGGATAATCTCGAAATCTGTATGCTTGGACACTAGGCTTCGTGACACGTCCTTGAAGAGATGTGGTGTCAAAAGTCAGTTCACAAACTCAGTATCGTGTGTGTCCACCATTGGCGTTGATGCAGGCTTGACAACGACGACGCATAGACGACACTAAGCGATTGAAGAAAGCTTGGGGAATGTTGTTCCATGTCTGAACCAACGCTTGTCCCAATTCAGCTAACGTCAATGGCTGATTCTGGGCTTGACGTAAACGTCGCTCCATTTCATCCCAAGCGTGCTCGATAGGGGACAGGTCCGGAGAAACAGCTGGCCAGGGGAGTACCGGAATGTTCTGCTGTCTCAGGAAATCTGTCACAACACGAGCGACATGTGGACAGGCATTATCTTGCTGAAGCGTGATGTTACGTCCTTGTCTTTGAATGAACGCTTGCACATGAGGCCCAATGATCTCGTCCCAATGATCTCGTCCCTGTATCTCAGACCTGCATCAACGCCAATGGTGGACACACACGATACTGTGTTTGTGAACTGACTTTTGACACCACATCTCTTCAAGGACGTGTCACGAAGCCTAGTGTCCAAGCATACAGATTTCGAGATTATCCTGTTAACAGTTAAACAGTGATTTAACAGAACACCACAAATCATTGTATTATCTTTTTTCATTAAAAAATAGCATAACTTCAAATGATGCACAGTTACTTTATTCCGGTAGTATATAAGGATATAGCAATACCCTTTTGGGGGTAAATACAGAATTAAATAAATGTGATTTTGCCAAATTTAAGGTCAAGCAATCAACAGAGTGGTATTTTCCATAAAAGATCTCTCTGTTTTTTTGGTCTGATGAGGTGCCTTTACTTTTAAGAAAATTTAAATAATTTCCCTTTCACATTAAGAAAAGAGTAAACTTTCCTAACTTCTCATTAGAATGAATTCTTAAAATCTGAATGCATTTTCACTATATTCACACACGTCTAAGTAGCGATTGATGCCCATGTTGTCGGAAGTACGTATAGACATTAATGATCATGTGTAACTCCATGCCATAGTGCATGCATATAAAATCACAGCTGGCTACATCACCACACTATGATTATCAAACTTCACAAAATTAACAAAATAAAGGCACTCAATATTTGTTCTTTTAAGATCAGAGCAGACAGTTTATCATAATTTCCTCCACTACTGCCAGTAAAGCGTTTGATGCCAGGATGTCAATGGATGATCATGTCGCCCAACTGAGTAAGAACATCAACTTTCATCTACGAAATATTGGCAAGATACGCCCTTACATTGATGAAGATACCTGTCATTCCGTTGTGAGATCACTTATATTGTCGAGACTAGACTACTGCAACTCGCTTTTGAAAGGAATAACAAAGAGAAATATGAATCGTCTTCAGAAACTTGAGAATAAAGCTGCCAGACATATCTTTAATACAGGTCGTCGTGACAACACTTCACCACTACTTCAGATATTGCACTGGCTGCCTATCACAAATAGAATCGACTTCAAACTTTGTCTACATGTCTTCAAATCCCTCGTTCACCAGTCACCATCATACATATCTGACATACTACATCCATATGTCCCACCACGTTCCTTACGCTCTTCCTCAGAGAACCTCTTGGCTGAACATCGCACCTTCTCTAGAGCTGGTTCGCGTGCATTTTCAGCTGCTGCTCCTCATGTGTGGAACTCACTACCATCACATCTTCGTCATGCAATGACACTTGGACAATTCAAGAAACTGCTTAAGACTCATTTATATCGTAATATTTGATTGTTTTTTGCTTTTTGTTTTTTGTGTACTTCTGGAACATCTTTAAGTTGAACTTTGTCGCATCTTCTGCAAGCGCTTTGTAACTTAAGGGAAAAAGGCGCTTTATATAAATGCTGATATGTATGTATGTATGTATTATCACGATCAGAGCAGACTCAACAGGGCATGGAATTGGTGTCCTAGTTTAACAGAGAGACTCAGCAGCAATGTTAATATGACCTTATCATGTGGGGTATTATTTTAAGTCACTGAGTTCATCTAAAACTAACACTCCGATTGCCCCTTTAAATGAGAACCAGAACTAAACTACGATTGAGTGTCCCTATGAATGTTTTGTATGTAAGCATTCAAGTGTGCTTATATGCATGTTTCGTGTGTAAAATAGTATTTACTATCTTACACACATTTTGCTATAGGAATGCTCTTCGCTGTACTATCTTACTATCTTTTAGAGTGAAGACGCAATGGCCAAACTAGTAGATGACATGTGATGTGTGTTCCACCAATCAAATGACATGGATCTGTAGGTCCTAAAACCACAGCTATAGCTACATCTCACACTGATTATCAAACATTACCTGATGTTATCGACTGTTTAGATCGTACAGCAGGATCTTGTGCGACTGATTGATCAGGTGAATCATAATGCGGCTGGGATGTTTCTGGATTCCCCATCAATGGGTGTAGAGTGTTTGGGATTGATGGACTTACACTTCCCCCTTTTTAGAGTAGTGGGCTGCTATATCAATAAATGTGTGTATCCCCATCCCCAACCACAATGTTTTTTGGTCACCCATATAAAAAAAAGGCCCTGAAAAAATGTGTTTTGAGATACATGTAAGCACCTTTGAAGTTGAACTGTTTTGAAATCGCAATTTCAAAGTCTATAAACAAGTATGGAAGCGTATAACCGCCACGTAGGCTACACGATAAGCACAAGAGCGGGATTTTTGTTTAATTCATGTGACGGTTATACGCTTCCATACTTTTGAGAATTAATTATTTTAGATTTTGCTTCCTACTAGAAGCTAATAACTTTAATTACAAAGAACTTGATGTCAGTATCTTTATCATAGAAATTGTAATTAATGGGGAATTACTTTCCAAACATATTCGTCACTTCATGAAAACGCAATAACAAGACCCCGCGTGCAGAGTGCTGAACAATTTACTTATGAAGAGACCCCATCACGTGCAGAGTGCTGATCGATATTAAACAACGTATTAAGAGATTCGTCACATAATACCGGTGTAGATCACACGATTCGTCACTGTTGCCTGACATGTGTTAATGCTAGAAGGGCTTTTTATTTTCCATAGTAGACCTTAGGCTTTTCTGAATTTGAGACAAAAAGGGTTCGAACAGAATGAATTTTTTTTTCAAATAGGTTGTTTAGCTATTACCATGATTATATACTGTCAAACTCAACCCACACATTATGTTTTACATGTAGAACTTCCGTGAGTAAAGCCAGACAGTATTGTCCAATAACTCAATGGGCAAGAACGTAGTAATATGATGTTGCCAAGTAGGTATACAGTTCGTTATGCGCCAAAGGTTCATTTGTCAACATTTATACATTTATAGAAAGTTGACCTTGTATGAGGTTGCCTGCCATGAATAGAGAGTTAGTACTAACCTGTTGTATATATATTTCATCCTGACACACCCTTTTTTTATATAATTTTGTATGTTATATCAGACAAGATTACGTGTATATTGTAGTGGATTCACTCCACAAATGAAGATACACATTAAATTATACGAATCTAAAACTATGACCAAATTTATATAACATTTAATTGGTAGACTCTTAAAACTAAAGTATTGAATCAACATTTTAAAGGGTTCGGTGAGTGACAACTCTTTATAAAGTTGAATTTAACTTTTAAAAGTGTTGAATTAACATTAATAAAGTTATACTTAACTTGACTGTGTTAATTCAACACTTTCTGTGAGTTGAATTTAACTATATAAGTATTGTCACTCTCCGACTCTATGGTAAATTCAACACTTTAGTTTTAAAAGTGTATGTATTGTGATTATATCAAAGTTTGGACAATTCTGTGCATTGAGCCTATATACATAACGCCATATCTAACTTCCGTCAGTAAAGCCAGACAGTATTGTCCAATAACTCATAGTAATATGAATATGAAAAGTGTATTGAGTATGAGGCTAGCTGCCTGCCGTCAGAGAGTTAGTACCAACCTGCTGTATATATGTATTTCATCCTGACACACCCTTTTTATATTTGTGTTATATCAGACAAGATTGCGTGTATGTTAATTGTAGTGGATTCACAACTAAGCGTTTGTGTGACTTTTCAATTAAATGTTCAAATTGCGTAGTAAGTTCTTCCCCTTCCAATCATCCTCATTCCTTATCAGTAAACTAACCAAATGAGTCACTACAGATATTACCAAAACCATGAAGTATGGCAACAAAAGTCTGACCTCAAATCTATCTACAACCAAAAACACAGAAATAGTTTGGATATACCAAAGGAAATCCCAAAAAAGATTAAATTCACGTAAATGACACCAATGCAGAAATTTATATAGGTTGGTGTAGGGCAAAATTAAAATCAATTGTAATGCAGAAATTCTTAAAGAAGTTCAACTTCTGAGGGTGTTTCAGATTGTTTACAGATGGGGACCAAGAAGCTGCTTTGCCACCAAGACCAACATTCTTACTGAGATCCAATTCAACTAAGTCACTCCTATTACTCACTGCCTTCAAAATAATTTTGCAGAGTCACGCAATGCATCATTATTAGATAGATTCAGTTCAGTGAAACTGGGTATATTAATCAATGTTGTCCTCTTTCGGCTGCTCCCGTTAGGGGTCGCCACAGCGGATCATGATCCGCATATTTGATTTGGCATAGGTTTTACGCCGGATGCCCTTCCTGACGCAACCCTCCCGTTTATCCGGGGCTTGGGACCGGCACTAAGCATGCACTGGCTTGTACATCCCCAGTGGCTGGGTTCAATTCGGCCCTCGCAGCAATTATGGTAAAGTGTCTTGCTCAAGGACACAAGCACCGTGGTCGCGGCAAGGCTTCGAACCCACACACTCTGACGACTCAGTCATCAGAACACAATCCGATGCACTAAACCGCTCGACCATGGCACCCCACTGGGTATATTAATCAATGACCAGTAATATCCTTGGCATCTTGACCTGTCATTGAGCACCCACTCAAGTCCAGCATCTGAAGATGTTTCATTTCCTGTAAATGAGGAGCCCATAACATCGCAGAGCCACCCAAGTGTTTATTTCCAGACAGAAGCAAAACCACCAAATTGGTCATTTTATTCAGTGACAGCTTCACATCTTCACCTGTCATTGAGCACTTACTCAAGTCCAACTTCTGAAGATGTTTCAGGCATTGTAAATCAGGTGCCCACAACTTTACTGAACTACCCAAGGCTGTATTGCCAGAAAGGCCTAGTTCAGTAAGAAATCTTGCATTCCCCAATGATGATGCAATCATTTTCACATGCCTCATTGTCCCCACAACAAAATTGTAGAAGATACCCAAAATCAGAAAGATTTTTCTTGATGCCATGTTCAATCGAATCTAGAATTGTTTGAAATTCATGAGTGCCTAATAAGCTTTGGAAATACATAGCTGCACAGAACTCTTGGAAAGTCGTGTGGGTGAAATGAATGCTGTGATCAGTGTCTAGTCCCTTTATGACCCTCTGGCTAGTGAGAATTTCTGCCGTAATGGCTGTATCAAGTGCATTCCAACATATATGAAATGCACATTCTTTAAATGTAAGCACCTGTTTTTGTGGGGAAAGCAAACCTTTTAAAGCAATCTTTCCAATTTCTTTCATAATGGTTGATTTTTCTTCTGGTGTCAGATGATGAGTTTTCTTTTGAAAATGTACTTAATTGCCTCATTGTATGCAAAACATGGTGTCCGGGATTGTCGATTGCTCTTTCCATAATAAACATATTAAAAGCAATCTGCATGGGGCTCTTTGCCAATTCAGACAAGCCATCGGAGGATTCAATTTTCTGTATAAGCTCCTTAGCCTTATGTTCTGTGGAATAAAAGCTGTACACATACTGCTCAATATCTTCTTCATTGAACCCCAGAACCTTCACATGTGTAACAGGTTTTTCTACCAGTGATTTAGTCACCAATGTGTCAAAGTGAGTGTCACAAGTGACCTTTAGTTATGTAAATAAGTAATAAAAGTTTCAGTAAAGATAATAGTTTTCTAACCAGGCCTCACAGTGTGTTTATTTTACTTACCTTTATTTTGATTGGCCTAAAGTAAGTTCGAATAAATTAGTAGTTAATAAGAATAGAATCAAAGTGTTGGCCCATGAGGGCAGTAATCAAATAGGTCAGTACTAAGTGTGTGTGAAGTGCTGCTATTGTTCCTATTGTGTGTGTGGGTGTGTGCGCATTTTTTTTGCCATGGTTGGGAGCACATGTAAAGAAATTCCTAGCAGATTCCTTTGGGGTGGGACCAGGTTCTGGGCAGTAGCATTGATAACAGTAGGACACTTGTTGGAGAACTTTCAAGCAGGCGACATCATATGCAATCAGACAGCCCTTTGAATGATCATTTATATACACATGTACGTGTATATGCTACACTTAAAATTTCCTGACCGTAAGTTATAATTACTGATTTATTTACTGGGTATTTTAGTGGTAAATCTTGGTAGAATTTATCAGATATTTAGTAACAAAATAATGGCAGAGAAATGGGAATATTTGTATTGAATTAGAAATTCATGATGAAATTTAGAGAATAGTATTAACACTTTGTTCGGAGTCTCCTCAGAACCTAGTTATTGTAAACCCCTGCAGTGAAAAGAGTTTGGTTATTCTTAATATTATTTTAGATGGCGTCCATCCTGGGCATGATCTATGTGTGGTGCTAGGTGGGGACACAGTTCTCCTTCATGATACAATTTCTGTGGGTCTTTTGAAGCACCGAGGTCAACGACATTGCCGGAGAACTTACTGCACATCTCCGATACTTTATTTTGTGCAAAAAGACCATCTATTTCTGTTTGTGTTGGTGTGATCATTTGCACAGCAGAACTATTATTATAATCCATCTTAAACGTGATTCCAGAATAGAACATTTTGTGGAGTTTTGCTACAAGCTATATGGGACTTTGCACCGGCCATCAGAATTTGGGAATTGTGTATTCCGCCAGTAGTATTTTCTAGAATTTGGGAATTGTGTATTCCGTCAGTGGTATTTTCTAGAATTTGGGAATTGTGTATTCCGTCAGTGGTATTTTCTAGAATTTGGGAATTGTGTATTCCGTCAGTGGTATTTTCTAGAATTTGGGAATTGTGTATTCCGCCAGTGGTATTTTCTAGAATTTGGGAATTGTGTATTCCGCCAGTGGTATTTTCTAGAATTTGGGAATTGTGTATTCCGCCAGTGGTATTTTCTAGAATTTGGGAATTGTGTATTCCGCCAGTGGCATTTTCTAGAATTTGGGAATTGTGTATTCCGCCAGTGGCATTTTCTAGAATTTGGGAATTGTGTATTCCGCCAGTGGTATTTTCTAGAATTTGGGAATTGTGTATTCCGCCAGTGGTATTTTCTAGAATTTGGGAATTGTGTATTCCGCCAGTGGTATTTTCTAGAATTTGGGAATTGTGTATTCCGCCAGTGGTATAATTTGGGAATTGTGTATTCCGCCAGTAGTATTTTTTATAACATTTTGGAATTGTGTATTCCGTCAGTAGTATTTTTATAACATTTTGGGAATTGTGTATTCCGCCAGTAGTATTTTTATAACATTTTGGAATTGGGTATTCCGCCAGTGGTATTTTTATAACATTTTGGAATTGTGTATTCCGCCAGTGGTATTTTTATAACATTTTGGAATTGTGTATTCCGCCAGTGGTATTTTTATAACATTTTGGAATTGTGTATTCCGCCAGTAGTAATTTCTAGAATTTTGGAATTGTGTATTGCGCCAGTGGTATTTTTATAACATTTTGGAATTGTGTATTCCGCCAGTAGTATTTTCTAGAATTTGGGAATTGTATATTCCGTTATTAGCATTTTTATAGAATTTGGGAGTTTGTGAAGGTTAAGTAAAATAAGAATTAAATTTGTATATAAGTCGTTGAAGAAGTGTGATAGAGATCTTTTAATTATTGTGTCCAGTCAAATAGACATGTTCACGTCCTACATTGTCATGGAGGGAGCCACCAATAGTGGCTACGTGACAGTGAGAGGGGCGGGTTGTTACAACACAACATTCTCTACCTATCTTTCAATTAAGCATTTTAAGGATAGAACCGAATGAGGTCTCACTGAGTTCATCAATTCATAAAAACCATCCATCAAAATCAACACTTTGTCAGGGTTGGTGGTAATGTATGATTTCAAATCAGATTTATTTATAGGTATGTCATCATCTAAGAGCTGATTGGAAATTGCATCAATAAACTTCGAGGTTTATTCTAATGCATGCATTTTCAAGACAAAAACAAGTTTGTACTTGATTAGTACACTGCTGGATCTGATGGCCCAATCATAAGCCATTTTGTCAATAATAATCGATTTCCTCATACCAGCTGTTCCATTTAAAATGATTCATTTTATTAGATTGACCTCTTCTGTTTCAGTGAATATATCCTCATATGATTTAAGCTTTTCCACATTATCATTTTGTAAAATGAGCTTTGTAAAGATGTCCATGATGTGCATCTTATCGCCCACCCATGGGATCATCTGTACATAGCTACCTGTGGTCATGTGTCTTCTTCTCAATGCCTCTTCAGTCTTATCAGCAGCATCTTGGGCTGGATCTGCAACCAATAAAAATACAGACTGCTTTTATTCAGACAGTCCAGAAACTAAACCACAAAACTTAAATATCTATATTCTATGTATGCAGAATTCAAAACTGAAAGAATTTGTATAGTAATTTTTGCTGGGATCAAATTTATTGTGAAAAGGGGGATGAAGTCGGACAACCAGACAGTAGGAAGCCACAGCTATGCTGGGTCCAGGACTATTTTGGATTTTATACAGGACTGCTAATTATTCTTCAAACTATTTGGCCAGTGATGTATAAAATACAGGCAATAAAGTACATACCTTACATTCACCCGAGTAAAAATCATAATCATCATAATTGGGTTTGGATTTACACAATTTTTATCTCATTGTTTTTAAAATGTTGGCCTGTCGGAAAATATTGAATAGAAATAAGATACCCTAAATAAAGACGAATGCATGGAAATAATATATAATACAGGCTGGCCTGTCGGAAGGTATTGACTAGAAATAAGATACCCTAAATAAAGACGAATGCATGGAAATATATAATACAGGCTGGCCTGTCGGAAGGTACTGACTAGAAATAAGATACCCTAAATAAAGACGAATGCATGGAAATATATAATACAGGCTGGCCTGTCGGAAGGTACTGACTAGAAATAAGATACCCTAAATAAAGATGAATGCATGGAAATAATATATAATACAGGCTGGCCTGTCAGAAGGTACTGACTAGAAATAAGATACCCTAAATAAAGATGAATGCATGTAAATAATATATAATACAGGCTGGCCTGTCAGAAGGTATTGACTAGAAATAAGATACCCTAAATAAAGACGAATGCATGGAAATATATAATACAGGCTGGCCTGTCGGAAAGTATTGAAGAGGAAAGGGGGTGTACAGGGGAGGCAATAGGAATACACACTATGTGAAATGAAATGTTTTTTTCCCCTCTATATATCGGTTTTTGGTTGGCGCACCCCTGGCCCCATACCTGTAGCATAACAAAATTTAAATACTAAAACATACTTCATTTACATAAGTTGTATTCATGAACAATTTCATCGCCTTGAAATGACTAATAACAACCCTAGCTGCATAATTGTTCCTAAATTTATTTTAATGGAGTGGGCTACATTTTGTTTTTGTTTAAATATTTTCATAAAACATTATTTGGGTTTGCCTAGACTAGCCTACCTGGCCTGGATGTACTACTGGGATATCGGGGATTAATGTGTGCCTTTCTAAGAAACATACAAACATGTGATGCAGGCCATTCGTGTACACGTATATGGACATGTATCATGCAAATGTGTTTCCAAAAAATCAATTTCTTTGTATTTGTGATTTGTTTCTTATTTTTCATGCAAGAGATTCCAAAAATCTTGAAGGAGTAAAAGGCTTCTAATCTTTACCGAGTGTCTTGTGTCAATGTGCTACATATAATCTACCAATCATGTACAGTGGTATTTATAATAAAATAAGAGCAGTAAGTTCTTACCTATAAATCTCCCCCTTCGCAGACATTTATAGAAAATACCAGTTCCAAAACAGATAGCAACTGTATGAAACAAAGAAAATGCAAGTTTTAATTGTAACAAATTGTGTGTTTTGAAAATGGTAAAGTATTATCATTTTAGATTTTTTTTTTACAAAATAAAAGAAAATGACATCACACATGTGAATCATCTTCATATTGTTTCATCTGTCCAGTAGGCAGTAGCATGCATGCATCTGCAATTTTAGAAAATTCTATTGCACAGGTTCTTTAGTTTAAATCACCGTAATGAACGAATAACTACATAAAATATACATTAAAAAAAAATCACTTACACAATGTCAGACACAAAGATATAATCCACTTCACATTATCACTTAATACAAATCCACTTGCAGCAGTTGGAGTTACATTTGGAGTAAGAGTAGTTAAATTATCTTGAAATGATTCCATCTCTGTTTCTTGTGGCCTTTGTTTAAAAAAAAAAGAAGTTTTTGATATTGTATTATTTGGATGTTTGTTCAAGGGAAGGTACAGCATTAGTAATGTTGGCAAAACTGCTTTTACAAATATTCTTACTCTGTGAACCCAAGATATATACTGAGACGCAATAGAAACTTACCACTTGTTTTGGAATAGCATAAAATTGAAATGGTTCAAAATAAGACAACACAACAATTTGGATTAGAAATGTTGGCATTTTATTGAGGAAATGTCCACGTTTTGTCCGCTGTACTTGATCCCATCTGTATCCACTTCACCGCGAAACGTCAGAGGGTCACGTTGCCAAAATAAGTGCACATATTACATTTGTGCGTTGTGATTACTGATAATTTAAGATCGAAAAAGTGGTAAGTTTCTATTGCATCTCAGTATACATTAAACAAAAAACCTTTGAAAGATTTGGATTGTTAAATTGTATTTTTTGCAGGAAAATGTATTCAGATATTTAGTATTCACTCATGTGGAATTTAACCAGTTCGCGTCGGAGGCCGTGTATACACGCAATTTTATTTTGCACCACGGATCGGAGAGCGTCTAAACACGCCACAGAAAACTCCAGAATATTTGTATGCATGCTCGGAAGTGCCGATAACCCGCTGTGGAAGCTTCCATTAACATGTGTGTGGGAAAAAGAAACCCGCCACAGGGGCCCAGAAAAACATTTTTATTCCCGACGCGAACTGGTTAAGAAAGAATACTATCTCCAAAACTAATAGCTTCATTGTCACATAACATGAATCACTGACAGATAGATTGGTTACCAACTAACTGGGAAAGAGCATTTGATCCGACTTAATAAATTATACATCTCATGATAGTTTACCCATAAAGACCAATGCAAATATGGCTAGAATGTCAGCATGCAAAATACATAGAATATAAGAAATGAAATGATACCTCCTAATCCATCAAAGCATCTGTGTAGGTTGTGATTAGGCCTAAGTGGCATTCCTGAAAGTGTATGTACTTTTTAACATAATTAATAAATTTACCAATATAAAACATTCTGATTCAACGAACATTGATCACATGGGGGTACACTAACGCCCTGGCAATAAAGACCAACCAGCAAGTATGCCAAGCACCAGACCAGCTGTTATTAGCCATGCAACATGGATTTAAACCAATCATAGTGTAGAAGTTTGTTGTTTGCATCATACAGACCAACACACAAAGTTTTTGTCCATCTGTGGATTTGTTTGTCAGTTTCTCGCTGGGTATTTTTCGCTGCAAATGACTTAATATTTAATTTTTGTAAATGAATTGACATGAGCATTTATAAATGGGCATAAAAGGCAATATATTGGGTTATTAAATAATTTTCCATGAAATATTCCTCCTTAGGCACAACAAATGTAAATTACCTGCACCGTCTACTATGACTAGATTCACTCACGAAAAGGCCGCCTTTGACGGCCTTTCGCGAGGCTGTTAGTACCCGGTGGCGATTGACCCAGACAATACATAATTGAAATACTGTATTGTCAATAACACAGACACACACAGATGTGATGGAAGGAAATAAGGTTGCCTTAGGAGTATAATCTGTATGTTGCATTCCATTGTTGAGTACAATTTGTTCGATGTAACAAAATTGTTGGTTTTCTCTGAAGAATTGTGTATATTGAATGATATATGAATAATTTGCAGTATGAATAATGCAAAGTGCGTGCGTCAATCATTCTTTAAAGTGTGGGGAAACACAAATCTCACAGATGAGGTTTTCCAGTGTAAATTATCTAGGTAGAAGGGTGGGTATGGAGGGCATATTACCACAACTAACAATTAAGGATAGAGGAAATTTATTTAGGATTTGGAGGTAAGTTTTGATGACTTAAACAATTGTGTTCCGTGTTGTTGTAAATGGGGTGCCACAAGATTTTGAACGCCAGTGTTTGAAAATAAAGTAAGAATCAAATTAATATGTAATATACATACATTTATTTAACAGCTGTGTTTAGTTGTAGATGAAATAGTAATTAGTGTTTTTATAGGTAATTAGTATTTTTTATAGGCCTGAAACAAATCATTGTCTTTTCTTCATCGTGCAGTGCATCAAAGTATTGATTAAAATCACTGATGCATGAAATGGGTAAAAAGTGCACGATGAAGAATAGGAAATGACTTGTTTTAGGTTTCCTAATATAAAATATAAAATATAAAATAATATAAAATGGGAATTTTTGTTAAATTTAAAATTGTTCAGACTATACTGAGGAATCCTAAGTGAGTTTAGAAACTTAATTCAGTGGGTTACAACATTTGTTTGATCCCCTCAATGGAGAGGTATATGGAGAGGTATAGTCAGGCCAGGAAATGTGATTTTACTATCATTATGCGACTACAAACCAAAAAACTATTTGTGAGGAAATTACATAAAAGGAATTTACTTGTAACATTGAAATCCTTTTTGGTTCTTATTACCTAGTTCTTATACATGTACTGTAATAAATTTGTTTGAGGCTTATATGATGAAAATTAAACACCTGATTGTAAAAGGGATGGTTGTATTATGGAGTGTCATTTGGTTTATTATGAATTACATGGAGAAAACGTCTCATTCAGCTGAAATAGAGTACATTGTATTTCTTGTCTGTATTTAATTAGAGGTTCTTACAAATATGAATTTTAATTGAACACAAAAAGCAATTGGTCTGAAAGTGGTCTCTTATTAGAGGGAAAAGTGTACACATGTATTTAGAAAGAAGTTGTTGCTAAGGTTTACACAAACAGTTTAGATCAAGAATATCTAATCAGACAACGTGATGTTATTTGATGGCATTTGCTGACTGTCATGGAGTTCCAATGATTTGTTGAAAAGTTTGTCATTATCGTCTTCCATGAACTGTTGTTCAAGATCTTCTGTTTTGGTCGTAGTGGATGGAGGCATCTTGGGTGGTGTCACTGACTTGGTGGGTGTACATGGCAGTGTCGCGTGTTAAAGATGAAAGTTTGCCTGTTTAATCGCTGCAAGTTCATGGCGTTGGAGTTTTAGTTGTGCATTTAATTTCTGTATTTGTTGATGTTATTGTTTTATTGTCTTGGCACTGTCTTGGAATGTCTGCTGTAGTGCTGACTACTAGGCCTGGGCGAATAGTAAAATTTACTATTCGAATAATCGACTATTCGCGAATAGTTGGCCATTTTTTTCCCGCGGTTTATAAAAGTACTAAAACATTAAAAACAATTGCTTTGATAGTAATTTTTGGCCTATTTGTAACATTCAGACAATAAACAAACACATACATTAAGCTCTTTAACCCTTGTATAGGTTTAACAATCAAAGACACTCAAAATTTGTATGTCTCTCTTAACCCATTGACTTTGTGCAGTGCACTCAAATACATGCAAACACATGTGGCTGTGTGATAGGAGGTCAAACCCAAAGACACTCAAAATTTGTATGTAACTCCCAACCCATTGACTTTGTACAGTGCACTCATACACAGATGTGTGCGACTCTGTGATTTGACCTACCAATTGGAAATGCACCCAAAAATACTCAAGTGACTGTCTGTGAGTGCCGTGCTGACTGGGCCTTATTTCAGCCTGGGCATAGGAGGGTTAATGCCTGTTGTTTTTCTTTATTTCTTGCAAAATTGTACTCGAAATAATACATTTTCGTAAGTGAAAATCCAATCGCCGTCGAGTTATTACTCTGGCAGCATGGGAAACTCCCAGCACAAAGTAGCATTAACAGTGCACATTGAGCACATGCTAAGTCACGCGCAGTTACGTTCATCCCATATCAACAGAGGGAAGTCCACCTACACCCCATAAAATGAACGCATTGAAGAGATCTTGTTTATATTTAAGTCGCCGTTAAGAAAAATACCAATAAGTTGACGGCCACCCCTGTTATTTCAAATCGGTTAGCCTAGTCCTATACACAAAATAAATAACCATGCAAGCAGTACGTGTTTATGCTCATGCAGGGGCCACTTTTTAGACGTATTCGTTGTTTACGTCCAAAACTTCTGCAGTGTGCCCTGCACTATGCTTAAAAACCTTTGGTTCATGCACGCACATGGTGAGTGTACCCTGAACTGATTTTGTACGACGGCCTATGCAGTTTGTGATTGACTTGTGCTCACCGCAAATTACGTTATCATTATTGGACAAACTTTTCTTGGGAACCAAATGGGGCGTGGCAAACAATTACGTCATGCAATAAGTGGATCGGTGGGATTTATCATTACTCATCAGTCGACCTACGTTGCTCTGCAAGTGCAAAGGCAATTACACCAGCAATGTGACCAAAGACCATGCTTTTCGTAGTTAATATTTATGAAAATAAATTGACATTTTCAAACAAATCGATGTGTAATAAATAAACAACATGAAACATTCAAGTTAGTGTAAATTAATCGCAGTTGTTTAATCATTAATTCATCATCTCCAGCTTTTCTTCAAAAACAAATGTTACATGATTTTGTAGTGTTCAAATTTAATTACCTTCAGTTTATGCTACTTTTAAGTTTACGCTATACAAAAATATGAAGTATGTTCATTTGCAGAACAACCGTTTCAGCAATTAAATAGCACATGAAAAATGTGGCTTACTCTATAATCCATTACATTTAACAAATATATTTATTGCACAAGGGGCACGTGTCCCCCAGCTGAGGTCTTTAAACCCCCCCCCCCCCCCCCCCCCCGGGTGCAGAATTTAGGAAAAAATAGATCACTGTTTGAGACTGCAGGATTCAAGTATTGATATTCCCCTAGAAAAAGTGGCGCAATCCCTAGTTCCCCCGAAAATTGTTCCCCAGTTAGTAGTTACGCCACTGCTCCAGAATGCCTATTGTCCAGTTGCTGGCAGTGATGAAGTGATTTATTCTTCATACAAATGTATTACACTGTATAACATTTATGAGACATTGACAAGGCTATGAACACTGAATTGAACAGAACAATGGCAATTGGCAAGACAGTTTTTACTTGGGACAAATGAGTGCACCGTTATCATAATTCAGCAGGTAACAGTCGAATGCAGTCACAGCCATCCAGGCTGCCCTGTCGGCTTCCTCAAAGGCACTACTCGTGAGTACAACTACCAGCAGTGCCTGGACAGAACAGTACAATTGGCAGCATTGCTCATGAAGAGTATTCAGTTCATGACCGCAATCTTTGTTGTGTAAAGGCAATGCATTATTGCAGGTAACAGTCACAGCCAGCCTGACTTGTCGGCTTCCTCAAAGGCATTACTAGTTGCAAACACTACAATGCTTACTACCATGACTAGACAAAACTAATTGCCAGCTTAATAGGATTACTCACGAATAGTTATGGATGGTTTGGAAGGCAATTGGTCATTATTCGCGAATAGTTGCAGGTATTCGCGCCTGCGCGATTAATCGAATAATTCAAAAACCGCGAGTACGATTAGCAACAACTATTTGCGAATATTCGAATTATTCGCACAGGCCTACTGACTACTAATTCTTAGATGTCTTTAGAATGCTTTTTAGTTGCTTCGGCAAAGTACAATCATGCAGACAGACCTGCTAGCTTGGGTCTCCAAATATACATGAAACTCATACAAGAGTGAATTATGTATGGTTAAGTTATAGTTGGAGTTACTGGAGCCAACAACGGTTTTTGTAACATTTCGTGGACATTATGGGGTCTGAACGGTCCGAGTGAATCCTTTGTTTAATCCACCAAAGAGCTGTATAAAATGCTTGAAAGTGACCTGAAGTACACGGTAGGCTTGGGCGATATCAATTGTTTTCATCCACGATATATCGTCAAACATATATAGCGATATTCGATAATATCGCGATTATTTTAATTTTTCACGCATGAGTAAAGAGCCGGTAATGACAGGGATGTTTTCATCTACAAGTGTCACAGTGCTTACCTGTGAGACACGTGCAATTGCGCCGTTCACGAGTGCAACATATGAGGCAGGTTTTCACTACCAGAAACAAAACGGCACCACAGCTACGCGAAAATGCGAACGTAACCAGACAATTGTTTTCAGTTTCTGACATGTTCAATCATCAACGTTTCTCAAAATAGAACTTACTCATGAGTGCTAGTAACTTGAAAGAGATACTGGTATATGAACAATCATTTAATGTTTTAACATTTTTTTACAATACACCATCTTGAAACTAAGCGTAACCGATCACAAAGTTCGGTTTATGTTTGGTCAGAACCATGATGTCATCGCAGCATTTGCGAAAATGCTTTAAAACCAATGACCAAAGTCTAAACATGTTTCTGATTACGGTCGCAAAAACGTACCCATCGCCACTGGCAAATCGTTTGCATAATAATTATGTGGGACGGTTACTGCATCATGCGTCCCAATCAAATCATCAGCCAGAGTTCACATGATTCGCGTTCCATGTGACTGGGTCATAGTATTCCTGCATATAGTATCGTGGAGAATAAAACCATGTGAACTTCATTTGCACTTCAGAAAATGTGGATTGTAGTCGCATTATTTTAAATAAACGTTGATTTAATTCTTGACTAATGTTGATCGATTTTTATATTAACGCCCATATTCTGCATATATTTAAATATGTATGATATAATGTACTCGCCTGTGGTGCGCCAGCCAGAGTCACAGACCACTATGGATAGACAGTGAGACGTAAACATTGTCTACACATTGTTGGATCAAATACCTATACCCCATTCAATCCCCAACACTTAATCAGTTGAATGGCGGTGGATTATTAAACACCCTGTCAGGCGGCTCCTTTGTGATCTTACAGTCGGTTTACTACAGAAGTAGTTCGATTTTGTTTCTCACGAAAGTTGAAGACTTTTTTCCATGGAATTTCTGGAAGAACTGACAATTGATGATTTTGTTTAATCGCAGTATTTTTTTCTTCACGATAATTTTTTTCATTGCGATATTTTTTTCATCTCGATCTGCCGATATCTCTATCATAATTGAGTGAAAAAAAAAAATCGCTATATTCGATATTATCGTGTCATCGCCCAAGCCTAGTACACAGGAGATGTTGGCAGTTGATATGGTGGTAGGACTGAGAGTAACGTTTTTGTAAAAGCGTTTTTGTCGGCTGAAATCTGCGATGATAACCCATCGTTTGTAAAAAAGATTTGCCAAAATGCGCACCATGTTGGAAAATGTACTACACGCATTGTACCGAAATATGAGATGAAATCACGCGTTGCGCAATTGTGAACACAATGCTCATTTTGTTGCGCATTTGTCAAGACGTTGCGAATTAAGAGGGTGCGCATTTTATTGCGCATGAGGACAAAACATATTTCAGAAAATCGTCTTTATTTCGCCGGCATGAAGTTGGTTACTTATTCGACGTTTGACATTCAATATCAAACAAGTAACGGTTACTGGTTTGACATTCGATTTAATGCATGTCCTACATTATATGGGACAATTGCATTCGGTCAGTTTCTAGTGGTCAGACCCTTTTGGCTGGGCACTGTTAGGTATCAATGTATAGAGGATGACCCAAGGATGACCTCAATGGTCACCTTGACCCGGCCAATGGGGTCCTTATGTTTTATTGATTTTTAAAATATTTACTATATTTTATTGTCATATGTCTAAGGACACAATACTGACCAACTTTCATAGTGCACAAAATGATCTTGATTTTCTTAAATAATTTGACTATTTTGAACTGTTTTTTATTTTAGATATTTGTATATGTAAGAGACAAATAAAGATAAAATAAAGTGTGAATAGGTGTTGTGTCACTTTTAATTCACGTTTACAAACAGATTTTATTGCCAAAATGGCGTCTAAAAACGGGACATTAATTGAACAAAAGTTCATCAAATCAAACACTTTACGTATCCCTTATTTTCCTCACGATGTGCATATAACTTGAGTAACTTAATGAAGAAATAAACTGGCTCCTAAGAAAAAAGATTTCACGAACCTCAAATGTCCGCCAAATCATACGATGTTAAAACGGCCAGAATTTATTTTTACAAAACTCATCCTTACCAAACTAAGCCATTTTTTTATTGGGAATTAGCTATATAATCATGGTGTAAACATTGTTTTTGCTTTGACTTTTATTGTTGGGTGCTAGACTGAAAAGTGGACACCATGTAACTTAATTACGTTAACTTTCACACGCCAATCGAGAAAATACAACAGGGAGGAAAATCTACTTGGCACATTTTCTCTCCAATGCTATTTTCAAGTACAAGGGTGTCCATTCTCATGACTTCCAAGTAAATTACAACTTTCCACCAATATTTTTTTCACCCCCCCTGTGTCCCATTTTTGTCAGCCAGTATTGTGTCCTTACACATACAGTGTACATGCTGTTAAAAATGCCCCAAATGTAATGGTCAGTTTCTAGTGGTTAGACCATGGAGGAAGTTTCCTTCCTCGATGGTTAGACCCTTTTGGCCAGGCACTGTTAGGATGACCTCATTATCAATTATCGGATATCAAAAATAACCTTAACTTAGGCTACTTATCAAATGTTTGTTTTAAATAATGCTTGACTCCCGTTTCTAATAGTACTCCACTAAGCAACTAGGCTACATACCAGAGACAGAACAAAAAGTCAAATGTTTGACTCCCATTTCTAATAGTACTCCACTAAGCAACTAGGCTACATACCAGAGACAGAGTAACAAAAAGTGAAATAATACTAGTCCTCTGATCTGTGTGCTGTTTGTGGATGTAGATAGGTACACAGTTTGACCTTCCTCCATGGTTCGACCGGCCATCTGTCTGGAGATCCGCACTATAGGGGCTTGCGCTGCATAATGCAGCAGCAGCTAGCTTAGCTCGCACATGGACATGAACTACACTCTACTTCACCTGTGGACTTCTGACATGAACTATAATGGTGACAGTAAAATTGAACTTGCCATGTGTGTGATCAACCTCGTTCCCACGAGTGTATCGATCTCGCTGTGCTATTTTCACCCAGAATGCCTTGCTTAATCGTGATGAGGGATCGATGCGGTGCACTTCCCATGGGACCATGGCTGTCAGTTTACGGATGCCAAATTTCTTTAGAACCCCCTCCCCCTATAATCCGCGCTCATTAAGCATTGTGGAGAATTGCATGTATTGAGGGTGCACTTTATACCGCGTGTTGTCCTTATTTGGATGCCGTAAAAAAAAATTACATTTTTGAGGTGGGGTGGATTAAGGTCTTTCGACAGACATGCATGGTCAACGAAAAGACGTCCGGTGGGGGAAAAACCAAAATTTATCAATTATTAAAATTATTAAAAAAATAAATAAAAAAGCGACATTACAGATTTTTAAAAATCAGATCGACAGAAAGTATAGGCCTATAGTGGTAATGCAAATGTGAAAAAATTTCAAATTCCGCGAAAATGGGTATCCTGCGAAAATAGTTTAGAGAACTGACTATAACGTTAGAATATATCTATTAATTTAGGCACTGCATGGAATTTTTTTAAATATTTTACAAAATATAAGGACCCCAATGGCCGGGTCAAGGTGACCATTGAGGTCATCCTAGGATGGGTCATCCTCATTGATACCTAACAGTGCCCGGCCAAAAGGGTCTGACCACTAGAAACTGACCGAATGCAATTGTGCATTAAATCGAATGTCAAACCAGTAGGCCTAACCGGATTTGCCCCACCAGTGTGGCACGGACACGCCCCCTTGGCCTATCCTTAGCCACACGTTGGTCGTACTTCGGCTAACGGCGTTTTTTTTCTTCTAAATTTGACAGACTAGATACGTTCCTTACATGTTTAACTATCTAGGCGCCCCCCAAAAAAATGGTGATTTCACTTACATTAAAATTTTGTGACATATAGGCTCGAAAAATTATAAGACGATCGTCATTGTGCAGGTTTCAACGAGGACGGCCATCTTGAATGTATGCATGAAGAGTGTTTAACGGGAAAACAACTTGCGCGTGCAACAATTTTACGACGGCTGTTTTATGTGTGCACATACTTGCTGTATTTTAGCGCGCAGAGATGACCACGCGATGTCGCCGATAAACTTTCAAGAAACTAACATCGAGCAGTTTTATCAAATTAACCGTACTGCATGGTAAGTTCATCCCCATTTAACTGTACTTGCATTGTACATAAAACAAGAGAGAATGTTCATTAAAATAAAATGATAATGTAATAGTCTATTATTAATTACAATAGTTTAATACTAATTTTAAATAGTAATTTTAAACAAAATAAAAATTTCACTAATTTAAATATATGAAATATTATAGTGTTACAATACTATTACTATAAATAATAACAATATTGTGGTGCAAATTACTCAACAATAGAGGGCGCGCGAGCAGCGGCGGGCTCCTATATAAAGGGCCGTGGATGCAGCATGCGGCAGTTCAGTAGTTCAATTCAGTTCCCTAGTTCTCTAGTCTGGTAGCGTGTGGTCGTCTCACAGGACAGGAGCGAAATCTACAGTAGGCACGAGCAGGGCTGACGGTGTGCTGGACGGACGGTAGAGTTTGGCTGGGGTCAGGTCGCAGGGACCGCGGAGGCGTGATGACGCACGGCACTCGGCCGACGTAGCAGGATGGAGCCAGGGAGTGCGCGTACGTTCCATAAGGCCGCCTCGAGGAAGGAGACTCTCAGAGATCTCAGGACTCTGGAGGCGGGAATCTTGGAGGCGGAATACGTGCAACGCGAGAGGCGTACGGCTCCACGGGTACCCTGAGACAGCCCCTGGCTGGGCACTACCGCGCCGCCCAGCACTGCTTTTAGCGCATGGTGCAAGGCTACCCTGTAGGCTATCCTGTAGGCTATTTCGTAACTACTAGTAATAAGAGGCTAATCAACACTGCAGGGCTCGAAATTACCGACGGCACCGACGGCAATTGCCGTCGGTGCCCTGTGCCTTTGCCGCGATGCCCTCGAAATCACCGACATTTCACGGCAATAAATTGCCGTGCCCTTTAGTATTGTGAACATGCATCATCAACGTCAAAATACTCCCTTCGAAGTTCGAATGACACAATCAGACGAGAATTTTTTTTTTACCTGTCCAGGGCCGGCTGCGTTCCATTCACGCAAACGGTGAGTAAGCGTTAATAGCGTTGGCGCGCCATAGCGAATTCGGCAGTGTGAGTTAAAATGGCTGCGCACAGTGCGGTGCGGTGCGTTGTGATGCGCCGCGGCGTAAGCTTAGGCGAACACCTCATCAGCAGCAGAAAGCCGTTCGCCATCGGTTGCGAACGTTGGCGGCGCACAACTCGTTCCACTCGAAATTGTTTGCAAACGTTGGTGTCCATGTGACAGTGTGTGTTGAAATGAACGTTCATTGGTACCCATACAGTAGAAGTTGGCCTATTCATATGCGTAATTTTCTCAAACATGTACGCATAATATGACATTGACAGTGTTGAATAATCAATTCGCGACGCGGTGCCCCCCAAATTAAAAAAAAATGCCGTGGTGCCCTTTCGAAATTTACAAAATTGCCGTGATGCCCTTCAAATTTGAGAAAAAGCATGGCAATTATTGCCGTGCCCTTTTGAACACGAAGTTCGAGGCCTGACACTGGGTCCAATACATGTATTTAATTCACCAAAATAAATCAAAGAGCAACGGAGGTTATTGTTTCCTGTGTAATTTAATAATTGTCTGTCCAAGTCAGCCCCTAGAAGGAGGCGTGGGTGATGTCACTAGGCATGTAGGGCGGTATATCTCCATCCAAACGAACCTGCATTCCCGGCTGCTGGGAACTGATCCGCAGAGGGGTGTAGTGAATTACGGATCGGGAATAGTCCCGCCACAATATTATATGGTTCCACCATTTTTGTAAATCCATAAAAAACAAAACAAAAAACAAAAAAAACAAAAACACCCAGAATGATTGTTTTATCTGACAAAATATGTGAATAGTCTATGTAATATCTATGTAATATAGTACAGCCAGGTAATATTTTTACAATTTTTCATTGAATCCAGGAACTGGACATGTTTTATTTATTTATTTTTATTAATATTTCATTTTAATTATATAAATTTTATTTTTAAATTAGTTATATCACATGTTTTGCACAAAAAATGCTCCGACTACCGACAACACGTGCAACTCTGAAACGGAATACTTCGCACGCTAAAATACAGCATGTGCGCATGCACACATAAAACAGCCGTCGTAAAATTGTTGCGCGCACAAGTTGTTTTCCCGTTCAACACTCTTCATACATTCAAGATGGCCGTCGTCGTTGAAACCTGCACAATGACGACCGTCTTGTAATTTTTCGGGCCTAGGCCTATATGTCACAAAATTTTAATGTAAGTGAAATCACCATTTTTTTGGGGGGCGCCTAGATAGTTAAACATGTAAGGAATGGTTGCAAATGTTGTGGAAAGAATGTCGTATCCGGCTGCCACATTTTTGACGTTTAAAAATTTTTTTTTTTCAACCACCAACCAGTTGAAAAAGGGTCTAACGATTTTTGGGGGTATAGAAAGCGAAAGAGGGTTTAGTTCCTAGGGGACCCGTTTAAAAAGAAGGGGTTTAAAAACAAGGGATCCCAAAAAAAAAAATTGTGCAATAAAAACCCTTGCTGTATTATATCTCCGTATCCTATCCTATAATCCTCTTTTCCAACTACTCCACACACCACTGCTTGTGGTTTCTATTCCATATCTGTAGATACCGAGAAAGGGTAAAGAAAGTTCGTGTTAGTAATCATATAACCATGTAGAACACTCACTGGGATTCGAACCTGTATGGGGAAATGGAAGCATGTTAAACTCACAAATGCATCACCTAAACCACTCGAGTGTGAGGCTTTGATGCCAATGAAAGTCCTTTTGTTGTATTTGACTCTACCGTCTTACTTATTACCCAGGTCACAATGAATATGTAATGTTTACTGAATAAAACATTAGAATAATTATTTACTGACAATGAATTTGAATATTTATAAGTTGAATATTTATAAGTTACTGAATAAAGTTAGCAGATGTCATGATGTAATATATGTGAATTTCTTTGGACTATTCCATGGGAAACACAAGGGTGTGTAAGGAAAAAATACCAAGTTCTGAATAAGAACCATTGAAAGCTGCCGTCCATTGTTCTCAAAGTGTAAGTGTATAAGTACAGTCAATCAGTACTCTTTATCCACTTCGTATAATGTACAATATGAGTTCAACTTATTGGAATATTGCGAAGTTGCTGGGGTGACCTTTCAACCCACGTGTCAACGGCAGATTTCTGCAAGGAACGGGGCCTCATTGCTGGTGCACCGGAGTGTCCATACTGTCGGCATCCCTTGTCTGCAGACCAGGGCGACGGGTTTGCTTGGCAGTACCACAACCGGAGGTGCCACAAGAGGTCCCGTACTTGTAATATCCGGCAGCGCTTTTAAGATCAGCGCCACCCAATAAATCAAGACAGAAATAAACATTATTATGTAGGCTAATCATTGTGTAAATAAAGAAACCTTTAATAATTTTTTCAATTCATGTTGATGAATTTATGATGAATCCTCATCAACCACGAATGAAATCTTGAAAATACACCCTTATGACGACATTCGGACTTTCTTTCCCTTTTAAAAAAATCCTCGACAATCACGAATGAAAACTATCTTGAAAATACACCCGTATGACGACATTTGGACTTTCTTTCCCTTAAAAAAATGACAGTATAGTCATGGTGGCCATGATTTAATGTAGTCATTATGTTGGAGCGACAAACGGTGGGCGAACAATTGCATTATTTCAAATGCCACATGTATTTCCCGGGCACGCTAGTACGGTAATATCTGTGCTTTCCATTAATTTTAGCATTGACCTACCTACTTCATAAAATAGAAGGATCCGTTCTTAGTTGCCACTGCGCATGTACGATAACCGGATTGGCCACTGGGTTTTTTTGGGGAGGTGACATGATCAGACTGACATGACTGAGGAAACCAACATGGCGTCCACATTGATTGCTGTTCTGCAGTCACCGTATTTATTTTAATTGTTTTTTTCATGAAAAAAAATATGTACAATCATCTAAAGTACATGACCATCATCATTCATATGTTCTCGACCTAACTGAGCAGGTTAAGATACCATTATTGGTTATGAGTGAGAAATAGTGGCGGCCGGCTACCCAATGTGGTCAATTTCAGCGCCTGGAATTTATAAAAAACCGCCGTTAGCCGAAGTACGACCAACGTGTGGCTAAGGATAGGCCAAGGGGGCGTGTCCGTGCCATGGTGGGGCAATAACCGGATATAACCGTTATTTACTTGTTTGAACATTATTATTTGTCGAATATAACCAACTTCACGCCGGTGTTATAACCTTCGGTGTGGCCCTGCATTCTATAGATAAGTAAGACTAATTGCGGTGACACCATGTTGTCACCGCAATTAGTCTTACTTATGGTGTCACCGCAATTAGTCTTACTTACATTACAATAAGTAAGCAAGGGCTCAGTGACAAACTTTAATGAGCTATAATGACATTATCACTTATTTACATAAGCTAATTACAACGTGCGGTGGTTTGGGAAGTAATAAATATTCATTTGATGATCACGCAGTGAACCAGTGACCTCCTCGCGTCGATTAGCCAATCAGTATGCAGTACCGTGAAGATTGCACGCGTGCAACTACTGTGTCATTAGAATGCAGTCGATCAACTTCGGTGGTCTGTGAATATTACATAGGTACATACAGTAAAATTTTGTAAATTTCATTAAAACTTTGTTTGAATATTCATTATGGTCTACAGCAACTAACTGTGCAGTTACTTTATGAATGAACTACATGAGTGAACAGCAAATAGACCGCCCACTGGAGGCCACGTAGGGAGCGTCTTACCACCGCGAACACGTGTATTGTTAATGGTCGTGCGTGACGAGGTCAGTGCTGAAGTGCAAAAGTTGTCGTTTTGAATTCGATAGGTACATATGTAAAAATTTTCCAAAAGCAGAAATATTGGGTTTCTACAGCAAGTAGACAAACTAAATTTGCATGGGGTACAGTTACTATGTCCAGTACCTGTTTCTTTTGGGAGCATGAGTTTCATAAATTAGAGGGTATATGCATTTGGTCTAGATCCTCAATTTACCTTAATGACGCACCTAAGGTTATATAATCAACTGGACGGTAACTTACAAATGAAATTAGCAGTTTGGTGTTTCAGTTTGTTTCAGTGAAGGATTCTCTTGTAAAATGCGGAATTTCAATGCATGATCATCTGGCGTGGGCGTCTTGAGCGCCGTTTTTTGAGACGCACAGAATTGTAGTCATCAGAAAATTGATGTTGGTATAATGACTCACCCCAAACTGTTAAAGTTTATGGGGGCACAGAAAATGTACCCAAGAAGAAAAACAGTTGAATCATGCTTCATCTTATTCCAGATGGTTGTAAAATTGTTTTTAATCTTGAAAATAAAAATATTGTTTTCGATTTTTTAAATAAAATGGTATAATTTGGAGAAGCTCTCAAAACTTTTAATCAATATTCTTGAAAGACCAATAAAATGGAAGGTGGTTAAAATTTTTGCAAAAAGTACTTTAAAACTTTGAAATGTGTAAAAATGCTGATAACATTTTGTCAAATAAAAGATTTCTTTTCATAACCATGATATTAATGTTTCATTTTCTCAATAATTTTCCACAACCGTCGAAATAAACACCAACAAATTAAGTAGTATTCGTTCGCTTCTTCTATAAAGAATGGGTCCATTTTGAAGATCAGTATTTCTTTAAAAAATCATTGCAAATGCAAAGCATTCATATATTTTGGTTTCCACAAACAGCTTGTTGACGGCATAGAACAATAAAATCACAGATGTTCGTGAAAAAAAATTGAGATCATGTAAATCTCTTACTATTTGTATCTAGTATTGTAGTAAAATCAGTGGTTAAACAACTTTTTCCACTTTCACAAGCACTAACTTTCCAGTAAATCATACAATTTCACTATAATTTTTATTTCTGTAACAAGCACGACTTAGATAAGTTTATGCAACCAGTAATACGCCATAATTTTTTAAGTTTTCTGAGAAATGCTAAGCCAAAAGTAGGTGCGTCATTTCACGAGTGCGGCGAATTACGTACATTGACGATATACTTGTCTGTGTGCGTAACGCAGTGCGTATTTCAACGTTGGTGTTTGTATGAGAGATGTCCGTTAACTTATTGTAATGATCATCCTCACCATGCAAAGCTACAAGTTTTACCTATTCTATAGATAGTTGTCCCCAACATGGAAATAATTACTTAAGAAAATGGTATTGCCCTTACCGACACTTGTGGAACCAAACCTCAAACGCAAACGGGTAGACTAGAAATGTGCAAGTTCCTAATTCACTTCGGCGCGGTATAAACGTAACTTTCTATTGAACTTGACATAATGAGAAATCTAACAATGCAATTGACTTACCCCCAATTGACACCCCCAAAACCAACATATGAGGGCGCAAGACCAGACTTACGATGGGACAGTTCGCCTCTAGCTCTACACTTAACCCCTCCCATCTCGAGTAATATTTTGTTGAGTTTAAGACATTGGATTAAAAATAACAATTTTTTTTTTTTGTACGTTTGGAGAGTATTTTGAATTTTTTTGAATATTTTGTGAAATTTAGAGAAAATTTAGGAAATATTTTGAAAACTTGTCTACCGCCTTTCATAGCTCTAGAGCTGAGGAATTGAAAAATAACCGTTTGCCTGTTATAGATCTTTGAACCCAGAAGTAGTGAAGCTTTTAGTTTCGTTGTAATAATGAAATACCACACTATAATATGTTATCATCTTTCACACGTGTTTAATTAAGTACAAGGAACATCTGCTTACCGGATCTGTTGAAAACAGATCATGTCTCGTGTGTAGGGATGATATCCTTAGCAGTACCATGGCTTTCATGGCAGGCACTTAATTCGGGACATGGTCACTATGGCAAATTAGGGACTGCGAACTTTAATTAGAGGTCCGACTTGATCATGAGACGAACGTTCCACATGAGAATGAAAACGAAATGAATGGATTTTAGCCAATATTTTCTTGTTAAATGAAGTAAGCTGAAGTTTAAGCTCGTAACCGCTATAAGTGTCCAAAAGCCTCTACAGTTTTAGACTTCAATATTTTAAATGTTTACCTTTTCCATTTGTCCAATATTGTAAAAACTGCTTCAATGAGTATATGCTTACTTTATTATTGTAATTAAGATACATTGAACAACCAGCCTTTGTTAGTTTCAGCTCAGTGCAGAGTCATGAAAAAAAGTGTGAAAAAGCATTCACAATATTTTGTTTTACAGAAAACACTTTGATCAAAAAGTTCCCGTTTATGGGAGCATTACAGAGACAGAATAATTCATATCAAGTTGGCTTGTAGATAATCGCTCATTTTTTAATCAGATACACTGTTAAAAATATTGTTTATTTACAGTAAGTTGTTTTGTCAATTGGCATTACGGAGACTTCTTTATTATACAGCAGAGAATTTTCCCATGTGCATCAACAGCAGACCTACTGTAACTTCATAGAGAATATAGGAACGTAACCATTTAGAAACGACACATTAGTATTTTTTGTGTATCCAGAGAAAAATCTGTATGAAAACGGCAATTTCTGCTGTAACTTTTTGATTCTTTTCAACAGAAAAACTACTGTTAACTCACTTTTTTAACAAGTTTTCCTTCCCTTTAAAAGGTGTAGGTTTGGTTGGATTATTTATTCAGTAATACATCTCAAAATATCACAGCACAAGCAATCAACAAAAACAAATCAAACTCAGACAGAAAACATCTTGATAGATCAGGACAACTCACAAAACCTTACAAAATCTGTTTATATTGAGGGAAAGGTACATTGGTAATTACCCGAGTTCAAAATTACGCAATTATTTTTAGAAAGCTAACTTGATGTAAAGTTGGTAGATACCAATTATCCTGTAATATTATTATGTCTGTGTTCTGATATCGGAAAAATACACGAACAAATATGTACATTTCCAGAAAGTTGACGTCGACAGCTTTTTACAAGTCTTTTCTTCAATTAATATGAATGGTTTTTTTTCCACACTTTTCTCATGACTTGGACTCCGTATTGAGCTGAAACTTTCACAGATTGATTGTTTTGTTTCCCATGCCAACATTACCAAGTACCTCCCCTTTAACTGAAATGAATGTCAAAGTATGACTAACTAATAAGTGTAGTTGCCGGCCCATCTCTGTAAAGAATTGCCTCCTGGTTCTCTCTTTCCCTCGCCCAATATGAACACAATGGCAGAATAAAGTTGACACCGCTGGTGTTAATTTAACACCCTAGTTTTTGCTCTGTATTAAAAGAATTACCTCCCGGGTTCTCTCTTTCCCTCGCCCAATGCAGTGTAGGCTACGCTGTTTTTTATTAGTGAAATAGCGACATGACTTCGGTCAGAAAAATATTGACTGACTCGGGGACTGTACAGGAACGGAAATAATGGTGTCTGGCGCCCACGTGTTTAAATAGTATACTCCAAGTACAGTCTGCCTTTAGTCTGCTGCGCTTCATGTGCTAGATTTCCTTTCCTTTTGACGAATCCGCGACAGCTCGTCACTATACCGATATCCAAAACGGCGTGGGGTGGTTTGCGTCGGCTTACGGAAGTTTAAGGCTTCTAAAACTATAGACACCTCACAGTGCTACATATTTGGAGCATATTTCAAACATGAAATCTTTGCAAAGGGTCCAGAGAATAAATGTGAAAATATGGCAGAATTATGTAATAATAGGGGAAATAGTGGGGGATCCTAGCGGGGGTGAGGTGCGTTCGCGCACGACCACCCTCAGCTGGCCTTGAAGGAGATCATAAGCCTTGGACTAGAATAACAATGTAGCTTTGAGATTAAAAAAAAAAAAATCGGTACAACTATAGACCAGTTCGGTGCAATATTGATTGCATTTATATCTGAAAAGGTCCCCAAAATGTTAGCTTGTAAGACCTATTTTAGCTTGTATTGCCCATGTTTTCATAAAATATTTCTCAGAATATTTATCAAAATCATGATTTAGCAGTAATTAAGCGCCTCAATTAATGAGTCAGGCTTAGTTTATGTAAAAATTAGATTTGAAGAATGTCATTCTCAAATGTTTGTTTTCCATTCTACAAGGAGATAATACCTTAACAATGCTCTGATGTAACATATCGGAAATCACGTGAGAAATACTAACAAAAACACGGGCGATGCAATCTTTAAAGGGACATACATCGTCAAGATCAGCAGACTTTCAACAGAGCATGAAATCGGTGGCCTAGTTTAAGATGAACACAGTGACTGAAAATTACTAGGTCATTTATGCAGCAGCAACGGTTATGACCTTATAAATATTGGGTATTTTTTTCAGTCACAAAGTTAATCTTAAGTACTCCGATTCCATGCCCTCGGTTAATCGTGACGATATTGTCCCTTTAAACTGTCTATAGGAATATTCACGAAGGACAAAAGCCACACACACTAATGTTTTGTAGTCTTATTTCTTTACTCCAAACGAGGACTTATTAAAACTACGATTCCAGTCTTCACACGACACATACATAGAAAAGCAATAAATGTTATCAAGTAAAACTCAATATTTGATTAAGGCCAATAAATATTTGTTTCAATCATTGCATGACGCAAAACACAAACTACTAAAAGTGAAAATTAAATAGTTTGTAGAACAATGTTTGGTCAGTCATTGGACCATTTAGACAACATGATGTAGGTCACGTGGTTTTAATTACATATTCATGAATTCACTTTCTTTCTTTAACCACTTAACAAGATATACAGTTTAACATGTAATCAATGGACATTATTGGAGCTCTGAAATTTCCATCAACACAATATGACATATCATGTATAATTAGTATAAGGCTATACGAGAATGACTAATCAATATGAATATTCATGATTAAAGTTAAAATCCCGGCATATCAGTGAAAATAAATGGTTTGCTTGACAATCGGACACATCAAAAATACAATAACATAATGTCAAATCACGTGTAAGGTTATGACGTCATCAATTATATAAATCAACAGTTCATCGTGGTTCTACAATTTCAGAACAGTTAAAAAAAATAATGAAATAATCATATTGTGTAATATATTATATTATATAAACTGGATGGGTGTAAATCCCAGGGGATGGGGTATAACAATAATATTTTGTTGGGGATGGTCCATAGGATCACCCTCTGATGACTTCACATCAGGTCTGTGATTTACCAGGATTTGTATTTTTTATTTTTATTTTTATTTTTTTATTTTTTTTTACAAATCTCCCTGTGCCTCAAAATTTTCTTGGAAGAAGCGAAGTACAAGTAGCCACCAAGGAAAGAAAGAAGTAGCCTGTATTGTGTCCATATCTCTAGTTTCATGTTTGTGAGGATGTAGAGAGTCTGTAAAACATTCAGGAGGTTCAGGGGGGCTTTGTCCTCTAGACCAAAGGGAGACCCAGGCCAGCTACCCAATTTTTCAGGATTTTACGCTTGTCAAATCGCACCCCTGTTCACATGTTTTACAGAAGAGTCCATGGGTAGAAATGTGATAGGCAAACGGTTTTAAACAAATTTTTGGTACTGAAGTACAGCACCACTTCTCACCAAATCTTGTCTGTGAAATTGTCTAAAATATTGATATTATGTGTAGATCGGAGAAAATTTAAAAATTGCACATATAGACATGTACACTGATTGCCTGCCATGAAATCACCCGAGTGCTCTCAAGACACGGGGGGGAAAAAGATTCACTAAAGTATAAAGCTTGCTTTTTGATTTTATTTATTACTACATTTGAAGTCTCAAATAAAAATCTCATTTTATAATTTGTAAATTATAAATGCTTATAATTTGTCTAAATTGCCCACAAAGCATGTTTTGCTCTCTTGATAGAATGATGGCAAAATTTAAAATGACTTTTTCACAAAGGAGTGTTGCACCCGTAGTGGATCGAATGTTGATCACCTCAGAGTGCTCATTATTAAAGATCCTGTAAAAAGGATGACACAAAGACTCCAATGAGTATGGTAGAGAAACTTTTATATCAGTGTGCACTCAGTCATCCAGTGTAAGAATGACCAAGGATGACACAAAGAAGACTCCAATGAGTATGGTAGAGAAACTTTTATATCAGTGTGCACTCAGTCATCCAGTGTAAGAATGACCAAGGATGACACAAAGACTCCAATGAGTATGGTAGAGAAACTTTTATATCAGTATGCACTCAGTCATCCAGTGTAAGAATGACCAAGGATGACACAAAGACTCCAATGAGTATGGTAGAGAAACTTTTATATCAGTGTGCACTCAGTCATCCAGTGTAAGAATGACCAAGGATGACACAAAGACTCCAATGAGTATGGTAGAGAAACTTTTATATCAGTGTGCACTCAGTCATCCAGTGTAAGAATGACCAAGGATGACACAAAGACTCCAATGAGTATGGTAGAGAAACTTTTATATCAGTGTGCACTCACAGTCATCCAGTGTAAGAATGACCAAGGATGACACAAAGACTCCAATGAGTATGGTAGAGAAACTTTTATATCAGTGTGCACTCACAGTCATCCAGTGTAAGAATGACCAAGGATGACACAAAGACTCCAATGAGTATGGTAGAGAAACTTTTATATCAGTGTGCACTCAGTCATCCAGTGTAAGAATGACCAAGGATGACACTGAGACTCCAATGAGTATGGTAGAGAAACTTTTATATCAGTGTGCACTCAGTCATCCAGTGTAAGAATGACCAAGGATGACACAAAGACTCCAATGAGTATGGTAGAGAAACTTTTATATCAGTGTGCACTCACAGTCATCCAGTGTAAGAATGACCAAGGATGACACAAAGACTCCAATGAGTATGGTAGAGAAACTTTTATATCAGTGTGCACTCAGTCATCCAGTGTAAGAATGACCAAGGATGACACAAAGACTCCAATGAGTATGGTAGAGAATGAATAGCCAATCACAATCCCGCTGATGGAAGGGCTTCGTTAATCTCCACCACAATCTTCCCTTCGCTTTTCTTAGTGAAGAGATACTGAAACAAAAAAAACAACAAGAAAACAGGTTAATAAAATGTCCATCGATATTTTTTTTTTTTTTTTTTTTTTTGGTAAAAAAGGAAAGGTACAACATTGGTAATCAGGGCCATAGCAAGGGGGGGGGGATATGTGACACCCTCCAATAATTTTTCTCAGTCGGCATTAAAGAGCCCAAGTTGGCAAATGGAGCATCAAAGCTACCAGAACAAGGGTTGTTCCGGAATAAATTTTTTAGTCGGCAAACCTAGAGCTATTGGTGTGCCATGGTCGAGCGGTTTATTAGTGCATCGGATTTATGTTCTGATGGCTGAGTCGTCAGTATGTGGGTTCGAATCCTGACCGCGGTACTTGTGTCCCCTGTGCAAGACACTTTACCATAATTGTTTCTCTCCACCCAGGGGGTAAATGGGTGCCTGTGAGGGCAGAGTTGGTTGTTGTGTTTGATTAGCTGTAATGACAGCAATTGAGCTGTATACTCCCCAGGGAGCTGAGATGGTTTCAGGAATGATTTATGCGCCTGATGAGCAGGGGTAATAATGTAATGCGCTTTGAGCACCAGTTTGGTGGATACCTGCACTATATAAGTCCACATTATTATTATTATGGGTTTGCCGACTGTTAATGTATCGTGTTTCTAAGCGCTGAAGATTTGCCGAGTTGTTTGTTTGTTCTGTGCAGTTTCGGGTGGCAGTATCACGACTGTCGTTAATAATAATAATAATAATAACTAGAGATTCGAGTTTGTTTACACAAACTCTAGGTGTTCGGGAGGAAGTAAAGGTCAAATTGGGGTCACCTTTGTGTAAAATTGTTTTGACAAATAACGATCTGTACAATGGTGCAAATATTGTGAATTTACCTCTTGTGGAAGATTGTTTTAAATATTAAACTTTGACTTCCGGTTTAGACAGGAAGTAAAGGTCAAATTGGGGTCACCTTTGCGTAACATTGTTTTGACAATTAACAATCTGTACAATGGTACAATAATTGTGAATTTACCTCTTGTGGTTGTTGAGATATGATTTTTTTTAAATATTAAACTTTGACTTCTGGTTTGGACAGGAAGTAAGGTCAAATTGGGGTCATCTTTTTGTAAATATTCTTTGACAATTAACGGTCTGTACAATGGTACAAAAATTGTGAATTTACATGTTGTGGTTGTTGAGATATTATTTTTTAAATATTAAACTTTGACTTCCGGTTTGGACAGGAAGTAAGGTCAAATTACATGCCAAGTTTCAAGTTCATGTGAAGTTTGCAAGTATGTGTTTGTTACCGGAAAGTCGCGGGTGAGAAGGAGAAGAAGAAGAAGTAAAAAAAAACGAACAAAAACAATAGGTGTTTCAGGTACATACCCGAACACCTAATAATAAATAATAATGTGTGGACTTATATAGCGCACGTATCCACCAACTAAGTGGTGCTCAAGGCGCATTATATCATTACCCCTGCTCATAAGGCTCATAAATCATTCCTGAAACATCTCAGCTCCCTGGGGGAGTATACAGCTCAAATAGGGCTAATCAACCAACTCTGCCCTCACAGGTACCCATTTAACCCCTGGGTGGAGAGAAGCAATTATGGTTAAGTGTCTTGGTCAAGGACACAAGTGTCACGGCCGGGATTCGAACCCACATTCTGCTGCTAACACCAGAACTTGAGTCCGGTAAGCTAGACCGCTCGGCCACGACAATCGTGTCAATATCACAAGTTGGTAACTGTTGACTACTGTTCGCAGTTATTGGATTAGTGCGAGTGTCGAACACATGAATTAATTTTATGTGTTTGGGGAATGGGGATGCTACGAGTCATTTTTAATGTAACAAGTGGTTCTACAACCAGCGGTGGGGAACCGCCGGTATGGTTCACCGAACTATTGAGGACTCTGGACTTGCCCTAATTGGACCTTTTGTTAAGTCGGGAAGCAGCAACTATAAAATAAACAGACTGTTCGTGCCGGCGGGAAAAAAACGCCTGGCAGTTAAAACCAAGATGATTTGTGTATTGATTTGTGTTGTAAAAAGAAACGAGTTGTGTTGTTAGCTTTCTAGGCGAACGGACCAGACTGGTCCAGTCTGAGTGTTTTTTGGACGGACGAAATCATGAGCTCATCAGGAAGTGGTGAGCATTGAAACAAGTTGCTGTTGTTAAAGATAATAATAATAATAATAATAATGTGTGGACTTATATAGCGCACGTATCCACCAACTGAGTGGTGCTCAAGGCGCATTATATTATTACCCCTGCTCATAAGGCTCATAAATCATTCCTAAAACCATCTCAGCTCCCTGGGGAGTATACAGCTCAATTGCTGCCATTACAGCGCATATAGGGCTAATCAACCAACTCTGCCCTCACAGGTACCCATTTAACCCCTGGGTGGAGAGAAGCAATTATGGTTAAGTGTCTTGCTCAAGGACACAAGTGTCACGGCCGGGTTTCGAACCCACATTCTGCTACTAACACCAGAACTTGAGTCCGGTAAGCTAGACCGCTCGGCCACGACACTCCATAGATGAATCAGTGTGTTTCCTAATCGTCAATAATTGAGTACGTTTGTTTTCTGTTTGGCGTTTGGCTACGGAGCAAACAAGGACCCAAGTGTGGTGTACGCAACATTAACCCTAACAATCCCCATCCAGTCAAACTCCAACACCAGGTTTGGTTGGAATCTGTTAGGATGGGGTACTGGACCCCTAAACTGATTGTCTTTTTACACTGGGTTAGGCATACCTCCAGAATCAGAGTCCAACAGTTTGTGTGTACAGTTGGCCATATGGTGTTGGAATTTGTAAGGATGGATATGGTTCCTAGTAAATTACACTCGGGAGTTAGGGTTAATATAGAGTCAGTAAATTATTACAGTATTAAGTCCACATTTATTGTGACTCTAAAAAAAAACAAGAGAAACTTGTGTTCATATTGGTTATTTTATAAATTCAGGAGTATTTACGTGTTTTTACAACATCGTTTACGGGTACCCGAGTATCCGAATATCTGCTTCCCGACATAACTGAAAACTTACAGCCTTAAGTATGTGCATCAACACAAATTAAAATTAAAGTGTAGTGGCCGCAGGTGCAAAAATACTTCATATTCCCTTCATAATTGTCACTTTTAATGATCGAGAAGACATCTTACTTCTACGGCGTCTACAATGCTCTCAATCCCCTTGAAGTACCCCTTCTCGCTGTTCTTGCCGAGATCAACTCCGATCTTTAGTGACCCCTCGGCCAAGAGTTTTGCTTGCCTGGCAACCGACTTGTGCCACTCGTCATGATAACTGAAGAGGAAGAACCCATTCACACTGATGGACTTCGAAAGCAGCTGGTGGAATAAAAAAATTAAAAAATAAATAAAAAAAAATTAAAAAACGGCACTTGAAAATCATTATGTATGTAACATTCATCACGTAGGGGTGTATTAATGGATGGTAAAGACATGGTTTATCAAAATCTAGGCCTCCCAGAAGCCCAGGTTAGGGAAGAGGGCCAAAGTCATGGTACAGCCAAGCCTTTGAGAAGCCTGGCCAGGCCCAGGCCCAGGCTACCTGGCCTCCTAATCTGTCTTTTGTGAGTCCTAATCCTGTAACAATACAGTACCTGCCAATCAACATAACCTGGGCTTCTGTAGGGCCTAGCCAGCCAAGTAGAGCTCATTATAATGGCTGCAGTTGTGAACAAAAGACAGCTGAGGTGTCAGTCAAGTCTGCATTAACAATAAGAGCTATTTCAGATCTAATCATGAGGCAAGGGTCTTTTGTGCTCAGCTAGGGGATTATATGGGTCAGGTAGTCTGAACCTGGTCGGGCTTCTCAAAGGCTTGGCTCTACCGAGACTTCGGCCCTCCTCCCTTAGGTTGATTGGCAGGTAAAGAATGTTGTAGACTCCGTTATGTTGAACGCTAGTCAAGCTTTATTTAGTAACAACACGAGTTCACATACAGGCATGTAAGCGGCCATGTTATGAGTGATGCATGCTGGGATACATAGATTAGACTTGTGCAAGGCGTACCGCTACATCCTCTCTTCTAAGTTTTGTTTTAACACTTTGAATAAAACAATCTGCTTTATAAAATGAACATTGGTTTGATCAAGTGAATTTGTAAACTGAAGTCTGGTAATTTAGAGTCTAAGTGTTTCACTGATTTGAAGATCACTATCTAAAATTTTGAAAACACTGGTTGCGTAAATGTAGCAAGATAAACAATTAACTATCCTTTCCTCTGAGAAACAAACAGAAAGTTCAAGCAATAAGGCGTAAAAGACAAAAAAATAAACAAAACTCTAATGCCTGGAGTACTGGGATAGACTGTCTAGTACTCAATGCGTGTACAAGGGATTATTCTGCCCTTATTCTTGAAGTGTACAACACATGTGAAATAGGCAAACTATTTACAAGGAGTCCGATAATCAGGGATAGTCCAGAGTCATCAGCATAAAAGTGGGATCAACAGTTCAAAATCCAGTGTGGGCAAGGTTATAACAGTTACACAAAACTATTAAGTGTATTTAGGATTTGGCTTGGAGATGCGACCAGAACGGGTTACGACTGGCTGTGGCGGAGGTGCTTGGGCGATGGCGGGCTGAGGCAGTGGATCCTGTGGAGGTAGGTAGAAGTCAGGTAAGTGCTGTTGCTGTGGAGGTGGTTCAGGGACTGGTAATAGGTGTCTCCGATTGCGGCGGTAGAGTGTGCCTTGGGCATTGACGATGTATGATCTGGGGTTGCCGGAATGCTTTTGGACAATTCCGAGCTGATCGTGTCCTTTGGGTGATTGGAGGCAGGACGACTTGCCCTGGTTTCAGTGGTCGGAGGGTTTAGCAGATTTATCAAATGAGGACTTCTGCTGCTGGCGTCTCTTTCGTAACTGGGCAGTGACGCGTGTGTAAATGGTGGGTTTAAGGAGTGGCGTCAAGGTGGGAATGGTTGTTCGAAGACGCCGTGACATGAGACGTTGGGAAGGTGAGCCAAGCTGAGGGTTGGTTGGGACATTGCGAATGTTCAGCAGGTTGCGGTATAAGTCTGAGCCTTGGCGTTTTGTCTTCTCGAGGAGTTGTTTGTACGCTTGACAGAGCTCTCTGCAAGGCCGTTGGACTGAGGAAATAGGGACTGCTGGTTGTATGCTAGAAACCCCATGACTGTGCAAACTGTTTGAAGGCAAAGCAATCAAACTGTCTTGCGTTGTCACTGTTAACAATGCGGGGGATCCCATGGATGGAAAATTTTCTCTTGAGTACCTCAATGACTGTAGAGGCACATGTGTGCGTCAAGCGGCGAAGTCAAACCAGCCAGAATATGAGTCGCCAAGGGCTAGGTAATCCATGCCATTCCAGTGGAATAGGTCAACTCCAATGAGTTCCCATGGGAGGCTGGGTGGGGGGTAGCTTTTCAGTGGCTCTTTCTGTTGGTGGGCTTTGGTAGCGTTGCAAACTGTGCATCCAGAAGCGGACTGTTCGATATCCGTGCACATTGATGGCCAGTAGACTACGTCTCTGGCTCTGCGTTTAGGTAGCCTCGATACCTGGGTGACCTTCATGCAGTATTTTGATGTATTCTGTGCGTAGTGACTTGGGAACAATGGCCTTATGTCCCTTTAAGATGATGCAGCGTTCAAGAACCAGTTCATCTCTGAGCGGAAGTAGGGCGAACCTCTGGTGGGCGTTGTTGATATGTGAAGGCCATCCGCGACTGATGATATCAGCGAGCTTTTGCATGGCGGTGTCACAGTTAGTTGCTTTTTTGAGCTGTTCAAGTCGTGCATCAGAGATTGGCAGAAGGGTCATTACTTCCAGGTCATGATTCCCAGTACCAGTGGTTGACATGGGTGCGCGAGACAAAGTGTCAGCAAGAAAGAGTTCTTTGCCTTTCTTGTACACGAGGGTGAAGTTGTACTTCTGCAACTGGAGAAGCATGCGTTGAAGTCGATGCAGGGGCACTCAGCAGAGGCTTTTTGGCGATGGTGACCAGTGGCTGGTGATCCGTTTCAACTACAATGTCTTTTTCCATATATGTAGTCGTGGAACTTGGTGCAGGCAAACAGAACTGCAAGCAGTTCTTTCTCAATCTCTTGTAGCGTTTTCAGTCTCAGTCATAGTACGCTAAGCATACGCGACAGGGGCACCCTCTTGTAGGCAAGCTGCACCAAGGCCGAACTTAGAGGCGTCACATGTCACTGTAACTGGCTTGCAGGCGTCAAAGTACTTGGCGTCGGCGCATTAACGATCCTGTCCTTGATCTCAAGAAATGCTGCATTGTGTTGGTCTAACCAACACCAATGGACGTCACTATGTGTGAGCTCGCGTGGTGGGGCTGCTAAGTCGCTTAGATTGGGTATATACTTGGCTGGATGCGTCACCATGCCAAGGAAGCGTTGTAAGGCAGTGGCGTCGTCAGGTGGAGGCATGTCGGTGATAGCACTGACTTTGGCTGGGTCAGGCTTAAGACCAGTGGCGGTGAAGGCGTGACCGACATACGAGACTTGAGTGAGACCCAATCGGCACTTCTTGGGGTTGAGGCGCATGTTGATTTTGCGTATTCGATCGAGGACAGTTTTGAGATTTTGATCGTGCTCCTCTTTGGTACGTCCACCAACTAGTATGTCATCGACGATGATGGAGCATGGCAGATCAGCAAATAACTGCTCCATGGTTCTCTGGTACACATCAGAAGCAGAACAAATACCATATGGCATGCGAAGAAAGCGATACCTGCCGTGTGGCATGCTGAATGTGGTCAGCAATGATGATTGGTAATCCAAGGGGATCTGCCAGAAGGAGCATTTAGCATCAAGCACTGAGAAAACAGTGGCGCCATCCATCTTGGCGGCAACTTCCTCTACTGTTCGCGTAGGGTGGTGTGGGCGCTTCAGTGCTTGGTTAAGGTCACGGTCGATGCACAAAGCGGATTTCTTCGCAATTTTTCTTATGGGTTGCGACCATAGAAGAAACCCAGTCCGTCGGTTCTGAGACTGGAGTGATCACACGAGGGTAGTCATTCGTTTGAGTTCAGACTTGACCTTGTCTTGCATCGCTGCCGGGATGCGGCGTGGGACGGACAACGGTGTAGCATTAGGGTCAATGGTCATGGTGTAGATGACTGGTAGTGTCGAGGAGTCGTCAAATAGGTCTTCGTAGTCTTTGAAGACTTGAGTCGATGTTGTGTCAGTTGAGGCGCGGTAGACTGAGTTATTAACAGACAACAGGCCTAGGCGGAGGCAATCGGTCCAATCCAGTATAGCTTTCACCTGTGCGTCAACAATGTGAAAGTCAATCTTGTGGTCAGTCTGTGATGATTCGATGCGATACGGCAGTGACGCTAGTCCAACTGTGTGGAGCTCGTTTCCTCCGTATGCTATGAGCGTGGTTGACTTGGAATTATCAATGGTCTTGGGTGGTGCGATGACATTGTAAACCTTCATGGGCAGGGCGTCTAGCGTGCACCAGTGTCAAGTTGGACAGGAACATGTGTTATTCACCACAAGTGTAGCGTGGATATCATGCTTCAAGTTCAGGTTGGTGTTGTCTAGAGCTCGAATGTGGAATAATTCTTGCTCTTCTGCGAAAGGTCGTCCTCCTCCGAGTATGGATCGGGGTTTACTGTGTAGACACGGCTGCTTCTGCAGTAGTCAGCGTAGTGATTTTTTTGTTACATTTGTGGCAAGTTTTGCCATCGCTGGACATTCACGCCTCTTGTGAAAAGTTCATAATTTCCACAAGGTGTTCTGGGCTGTTGTTGCTGTGTAGGTCTACTGCGTGCAGATTTCTGACATTGGTTCATCTTGTTGGGGCGTTGGGCTTGTTTCTTTTTAAAAGCATTGACGCTGTTACTTGATTCTGCAATGGCGCTGGAAGAGGCCGTCAACATTTTGGCCTGGTCACCTGCGAGCTGCATTGATTGTGCAAGTTCCACTGAGCGCTTGAGATCAAGTTTGTCCTCTGGTTGAGCAAGCAGGGATTTCTGGATTCGTTCATCCCGCACACCACAAACAAGCCGGTCTCTCAGCATTTCATCAAGATTTTGACCATAGTTACAGTCACTTGCTAGTGCACGTAAGGCTGCTAAATATTCGCGATTGATTCACCGGACCGCGGTGGCAGCTGTTGAATTGGAAGCGAGCAATGATGCTAGATTTTGTAGGTTTGAAATGCTTCTCTAGTCTATCCACTAATTCTTGGTATGTAGCTTCATTTTGTTTCTTAGGGTCAAGAAGATCGGTGATCAGCTTATATATTTGTGAACCATCGATAGAGTTGAGTATAGCCCTTTTACGTGTTGCGTCAGTGATATTGTTCGCCGTGAAATATTCGCCGAGACGATCAGTGTACATTTTCCATGTCTCTTTCTTCTCACAAAACTCTCCAATATTGCCGAAAGTGGCCATGATATATTAAGAAACAGTTCCAGTACTTACTGACACCATAAAGAATGTTGTAGACTCCGTTATGTTGAACGCTAGTCAAGCTTTATTTAGTAACAACACGAGTTCACATACAGGCATGTAAGCGGCCATGTTATGAGTGATGCATGCTGGGATACATAGATTAGACTTGTGCAAGGCGTACCGCTACAGCAGGTACATTGTCCTGTATTATTACAGTATTAAGAATCACAAAAGAATAGACTAGCAGGCCAGGTAGTAGGGGCTTGGCCGGGCTTCTCAAGGGCTTGGCTGTACCTCCAACTTTGGCCCTGACCCTCCTTAAATGAACCCATTTATAAACATTGTATTGTGCTAGAGTGGGGGGACTGATGAGCAGGACCCAATTTCACAGAGCTGCTAAGCAAATATTTATGCTAAGCAAATATACAACAGACTACCGGCCAAAATGCATACATTTTGTATGAAGTTTGGCTGGTAACGAAACAAATTTGCTAAGCAAATTTTTCTGATAAGTCATTTTGTCTGCTTAACAGCTCTGTGAAATTGGCCCCATGACTTGATAACAAGAGGGGGAAAAACAGGAACAATATGTCCCCAGATAAATAACCTCACAGTCCTATAGAAAGTCATTTGTACACAAATCATATAGCACATATGCCCAAGAAAGTTAACAGGTAACCCAACAGAGGGTAATAATAATAATAATAATGTAGACTTATATAGCGCACGTATCCACCAAACTGGTGCTCAAGGCGCATTATATTATTACCCCTGCTCATCAGGCTCATAAATCATTCCTAAATCCATCTCAGCTCCCTGGGGAGTATACAGCTCAATTGCTGCCATTACAGCTAATCAAACAACAACCAACTCTGCCCTCACAGGTACCCATTTACCCCTGGGTGGAGAGAAGCAATTATGGTAAAGTGTCTTGCTCAAGGACACAAGCACCATGGTCGCAGTTGGGATTAGAACACAAATCCGATGCACTAAACTGCTCGACCATGGCACTCCGTAACCCGACAGAGGCTAACCCGACAGAGGCTAACCCGACAGAGGCTAACCCGACAGAGGCTAACCCGACAGAGGCTAACCCAACGGAGGGGGGGAGGGGGGGGAGGGGGGGGGCCAACGAGAAGGGCCAATAGGAGGTCCTCGGGAAGTACAGTAAGGGAGGAGGGCCAAAGTGATGGTACAAGGCAAGCCTTTGAGAAGCCCAGCCAGACCCAGGCTTTGCTCAGGCCTAGGGACCTATATAATCCCCTAGCTGAGCACAAAAGACCCTTTACTAATGAATAGATCTCTACTTAGCTAGGCCCTCCAGAAGCCCAGGTTATGTTGATTGGCAGGTACTGTATTGTTACAGGATTAGGACTCACTAAAGACTGATTTATATTAAGTCAGGTAGCCTGAGGCCTGGCTGGCCTTATCAAAGCCTTGGCTGTAGCATGACTTATGGCCCTCCTCCCTATAAGACCAAAATGTATGTTCTTATTGTGACAATGATCTTACTCGAAGCATCTGCTTTTGGTCCAGCGATGGTGACGCTTTAGTGTCTCCAGTGTAACCCGAGACGAAACCGATGAAGATGAGACGTCCTTTTTGAGACAGGCTGTGGAGAGAAATGATTGAGTCAACGTCAAACCTGGCATCAACTCTTTTGGTAAGAAAGGGTATTACACAGACAAAACGTCATAAACTGTCATAAAAATGCCATAAAAATGCCATGAACTTAGGGACAAGGGCCAAAGTCATGGTACAGCCAAGCCTTTGAGAAGCCCGGCCAGGCCCAGGCTTTTCCCCTGCCTACTGGTCTATATAATGAGCTCTGCTTGCCTGGGCTAGGCCCTCTAGAAGCCCAGGTTTATGTTGATTGGTACTGTATTGTTACAGGATTAGGACTCGCAAAAGACAGACTAGGAGGCCAGGTAGCCTGGGACTGGCCGGGCTTCTCAAAGGCTTGGCTGTACCATGACTTTGAATCAAGATATACATTCAACAACTAGCCCGACTGTGAAAGTTTCAGCTATTCGCCTTATTCACGATAAATACAAAAGTGAGGCTGTAGTTCTCACAACCACACTCTGTAACAATAATACGCTGCATGCACCAGCGAGAAGGCCTGATAGTTCCAAAGAAATGTTCATTCCCGACAATAAGGAATAACTGAACGCATGTAGCTATTTCCATTAATTTACTTAAAATTCAATGACATTTGAAAGCGAGGTTGCCCGTGCAATCAAACAGACAAAATTAGACAGGTTACTATAATGATTATATACAGGTACATAATCTGTTGTATTCAGGGAATAAGACACAAGATGGCTAACTCATGAATAACGACAATTATGTTGTGTTGTTAATGGGGGAAAGGCCTAAAAACGTACTTACCTTTTCAAACAAGTGTCAAACATCTCCCCTCCAACGCATTCATATACAACATCGACTCCTGTCTGACAAAGATAATTACAATTTTACAAAATAATTTTTTTTAATACCATAATTCTTATTAAGTTATTTCTGAATTTTCATACAAATTCGTGAACATTCCTTTGTTTTCAAAACCAAGCTTGTACTATCAAATCCGATGAGATTTCACAGAACCTAGTCAAAACAATACTCCATCATATGGTAAAGGAATTGCGGATAATTTCATAGAATTTTAACTTTGTAACAAAATAGGACCCTGCAAAATCATAATTTCCAAAGGTACAAAAAGAAATTAAAAATAACGAGAGCTCGCGTATACATGTATCACGTATTTCACTGGCTTTTTTAAAAACTTTCTGTTCATACAACGCATACACGTATGCGTTTGTACTGTGTACATACAGTGCACACGTACTGCATTTACCGGGGAGTAACTCGCTTCCATAGAAGCTTGGGCCATAACACGATATCCAATATTGCGATGCCTTTTATTTGACTGTGATATCGAGAACCTTTTCAACTTATCAAGATATCAGCAAATCACGATTAAAAAAATATATCACGATTAAAATAAAAATCGTGACCGTGAGTCGATTCAGAAATTCCATGGAAACAAAATTAGGCCAGACTTTTCAAGCTTTCAGAAGTGAGAAACAAAAGCGAACTACTACTTCAGTGGTTAGCCGACTGTTAGACTGGTCCCCTGTCTTTATCCTATATCAAGGATACGGACAGGCTCCAGGCGTACCATTCAAGGGGTTTCAATGGATACGTCGTGCTGAAGACCCACACGTCGGCATTTTAAGTTTTCTTTTTGTTGGGCTATGAAACGATGTCCAATTGCAGCCAAAAATTGATGGATTGATTTGGAATTCTGCCGTGCTATGATTTATAAATGACTTTTTCACATAGGAGTATGAACGTTTGCCCGATTTGTGATATAGGAAATTTGGTCTGGTTCCAATAACCGCGTATAGATGTATCACGTATTTCACTGGTTGGCCAAAAAAAAAACAGATTACAAAAAAAAAACGTGTCACCGCACCGATTTTGAAGCCGACCAGAAACCGGAGACTTTTTTTTGGGCCTTAACATTCTTTCATCTTTATTATTCAGAATGCATGTCCTTACCGGATATTCCTTCTTCAATACGTCACCCATGATTTCCGTTGTGTAATTGATCGCTCGGTCACAGCCAATGCTCTATTCAGAAAGAAGGGAAAAAAAAGAAAAGAAAATTAAACTTGATAAAATATTACAAGTTAAAATTTGTAGTTTGCATGGTGAAAAGGATAAGTAAAGACTGTGACACCATTATGTGACAACCATGTGAAAATTCTCTATTGAGTAGTAATTAGTTCTGAAAGGAACTGATGGTTACAACTCAATGTTTCGATCAGTATGCTCCGATTGCTTTAGGAGACGAGCATATATACTGAACGAAACGCCGAGTTGTAACCACCAGTTCTACTCAGAACTAATTACACTATGAATAACTTTACCCTGAAAATGCCCTGAAAATCTGTTTTACCGTGAAATAAATAGTTCACGGCAATTTCATGATGACACAACACCATGAAAACACCATGAAATACTCTTGGGATTCCTTCGCCGTGAAAACACCATGAACTTCTTGTGGCAGTTTTGGGGCAGCTCATTAATTCTTGAGAGCGCAGTGAATTTTCTGTGAAATCACAGTAAACATTATTACCAATATCTGAGAGGAAAGAGACACCATGAAATTACGGTGAACTGTTATTTCACGGCAAAACGGATTTTCAGGGCATTTTCAGGGTAAAGTTATTCATAGTGTTACTACTCAAAAAGATAAATTTTTTTTCACATGGTGTCACCACAATCAGTTTTTATTTAGGGAGGAGGGCCAAAGTCACGGTACAGCCAAGCCTCCTAATCTTTCTTTTGTGAGTCCTAATCCCATAAAAATACAGTACCTGTAATCCTACCACGGCATTGTAATTTTGCAATGAGCGTGGTAACAAGTTTGGCTTCCCCGCTTGAGAGCATCACTAGGAGAAATGCAATGCTTCTTTCAAGACCTGGCATATATATGCCCGTCTGTGGAACACACACCGTCATCATGAATGGCCCAAATCCATTCTTCTTGGAGTACAATTGTCGTGGAGTTGGTAATTATTACATGACTGACGGCATTCTTCGTGTAGGTGTATTAGACTTCTGATAAATATCTATACATGTTCCAAGCAGAATACCAAGATTTTCAAGGGGTGCCATGGCCGAGCGGTTTAGTGCATCGGACTTGTGCTCCGATGGCCGAGTCGTCAGAAATGTGGGTTCGAATCCTGACCGCGACCGTGGTGCTTGTGTCCCTGAGCAAGACACTTCACCATAATTGCTTCTCTTCACCCAGGAGTAATAAATGGGTACCTGTGAGGGCAGAGATGGTAATTGTGTTTGATTAAGCTCGTTGCGCTTACACATTTGGCAGCATGGGCTGCATACTCCCCAGGGAGTTGAGATGGTTCTAAGGAATGATATTTAACTGGCCCGATGACAGGGGTAATAATGTTCATGCGCCATGAGCTTCAAACTTGGTGGATACCAGTGCAATATACATGTAAGGGACCTGAGGCTTTTTTACAGGCCCTTATGTTTTTCTTAGTGATCCAAATTCTGGGGGGGGGGGGGGGGGGGGGGGAGAAGGGGCAACCGGAAGGCACAAACACTTATTGTGAAAGAGTAGGGGTTTACCCCAGTGTTTTTGGTTCACCTATAATGAGTTCAAAACTGGGCCCTGACGGAGACCGATGATAGTCACTGATCAGTGATCACTGCCAACAAGGATAAATAAGATATATAATCAAAATAACAATAACACGTACCTTTAGAAATTGTGCTTTGGAATCAGAAGAGCATGTTCCAATCACGTGGCAGCCAGCGAGTTTTGCAAACTGAACCTAGAAAAGCCAGAGAATTCATTGCAATCTGAGTTGCTAAATAGAAGATACAACATCAGCATTGGATTGCCATGGTCGAGCGGTATAATTAGTGCGTCGGATTTGTGCTCTGATGGCCGAGTCGTCAGAATGTGGGTTCGAATCCTAGCTGCGACCATGGTGCTTGTGTTCTTGAGCAAGACACTTTACCATAATTGCTTCTCTCCACCCAGGAGTAAATGGGTACCTGTGATGAGGCAGAGTTGATTGTTGTGTTTGATTAGCCCTATATGCGCCGAAATGGCAGCAATTGAGCTGTATACACCCCAGGGAGCTGAGATGGTTTCAGGAATGATTTATGCGCCTGATGAGCAGGGGTAATAATGTACAGCACCTTGATCTAATTGCTAGGATATGTGCGCTTTATAAGAATCGTGTATTATTATTATTATGATAATCACCTGATTACAATATGACCGAATTATCATCCAAAGCATTGGTGGGTTGAGGGGGCGAGGGGCAAAGGGGGAATGTCCTCTTTTTTTATCGCCATGCACGTAAATTAACGATACGTTTTTTATAATTAGTGTGTCCCCGTCTTCCCCCCCCCCCTGCAACTTTTTGGCAATGTTTAGTGATGGGAATTAATGGGTGGTGGCTAACCGTTTAAGCGAAACCTTCGGTTAACCAGTCGGGAAGCAAAAGTCGGCACCTGACGGCCACACAAACTAGACAGTCGGCAAGTATGGCACAATGTGTGTACATTTTCAATAAAAAAGCATCAATAAACATCCTGCAATGATTGTTTAATAACCAATGCGGCAAACAATAGTAACCAATGTGGCAAACAATAGTAACCAATGCGGCAAACAATAGTAGTGCTAGGAGTTACCGGTTAGTTCACTAACCGTTTAATCAAAACTTTCACGGCCGGTTAACCAGTTAACTGAAAGTCGGCAAATGGAACAATGTGTATACATTTTCAATCAAAAAGCATCAATAAACATCCTGCAATGATTGTTTAATAAACCAATGCGACAAACAATAGTAACCAATGCGGCAAACAATAGTAACCAATGCGGCAAACAATAGTAACCAATGCGGCAAACAATAGTAACCAATGCAGCAAACAATAGTAACCAATGCGACAAACAATAGTAACCAATGCGACAAACAATAGTAACCAATGCGACAAACAATAGTAACCAATGCGGCAAACAATAGTAACCAATGCGACAAACAATAGTAACCAATGCGACAAACAATAGTAACCAATGCGACAAACAATAGTAACCAATGCGGCAAACAATAGTAACCAATGCGACAAACAATAGTAACCAATGCGACAAACAATAGTAACCAATGCGACAAACAATAGTAACCAATGCGACAAACAATAGTAACCAATGCGACAAACAATAGTAACCAATGCGACAAACAATAGTAACCAATGCGACAAACAATAGTAACCAATGCGGCAAACAATAGTAACCAATGCGACAAACAATAGTAACCAATGTGGCAAACAATAGTAACCAATGTGGCAAACAATAGTAACCAATGTGGCAAACAATAGTAACCAATGTGGCAAACAATAGTAACCAATGCGGCAAACAATAGTAACCAATGCGGCAAACAAGAAAGTCTAGAACAAAAAAATGGGCGGCAAATTCTTCCAAAGGTTTTTTTAATTTTATTTTTTTATTTATTTAACCAGTTCGCGTCGGGAATAAAAACGTTTTTCTGGGCCCCTGTGCGGGTTTCTTTTTCCCACACACACGTCAATGGAAGCTTCCACAGCTAGTGGCCACATCTTCCGAGCATGTCACCGTACACGCGTGGCTCAACCGAGCATGCATACAAATATATCGGAGTTTCCTATGGCGTGTTTAGACGCTCTCCGATCCGTGGTGAAAAAAAAAATTGCGTGTATACACGGCCTCCGACGCGAACTGGTTAAATATTGGTATCGGTTAGCCAAATTTCTATACGATTAGTGCAGGTGCCTGCGCCCAAATGAAA
>CM055823.1:35840705-35856052 GCA_029582265.1 Zoroaster sp. YZ-2022
GTGTAGTTGCCAATGGTATGTGGTGAATGCATCTAATCTGTACACGGTACTGTTATATACACAGCTTATCCGTCATTCATAAACAGACAGTTGTCAAATGGTACTGTGTGGCGAATGCATCTAAACTGTACATGGTACTGTACTATATCTACACAGCTTATCCATCATTCATAAACAGACAGTTGTCAAATGGTACTGTGTGGTGAATGCATCTAAACTGTACATGGTACTGGTTATCTGACTAACAGCTTATCCATCATTCATAAACAGACAGTTGTCAAATGGTACTGTGTGGCGAATGCATTCCTAAACTGTACGTGTGGTACTGTTATCTGCACAGCTATCCATCATTCATAAACAGACAGTTATCCAGTAAATGGTACTGTGTGGTGAAATGCAATCTAAACCGTACACGGTACTGTTATCTACACAGCTTATCCATCATTCATAAACAGACAGTTATCAAATGGTACTGTGTGGTGAATGCATCTAAACTGTACACGGTACTGTTATCCACACAGCTAATCCACCATTCATAAACAGACGGTTGTCAAATGGTACTGGGGCAAGATGGGACAAGGGGTAAGATGGGACATTTATAATTCAAAGTGTTTTTACATGAACACCTTATTCGCATAACACCTCCTTTTTACAAAATAGTTTCGTCCAATATCTGGTCCGTCTCTTGAGGTCGCCCTTTTACGTACAGCTCTTTCGTTCAGCATGAGTGGTGCCAAATAAAAGGTACGTTTACGTTGTCAAATTTCACCTTTTAGAATTTTCGTATGGGTCCTCTTTTGTAGGGAATATTTTTGATAGACTGTCTAGATACTAACTAGGGTAGTGCTTGATCCGTTTCATTGATTTATGCTTCAGAAACAATATCACTGTCGACCAAAGACTACAAAAACTGATTGGTTGTCGTACACGGTGATTTTTCAGAGCGTCCCGTTTTACCCCAACCTAATCAATTTCAGTGGGGTAAAATGGGCCAATTTGTCAAATACTTATTTTGAAGTATCACCAGTATGAGGTAAGATGGGACACATTTCACAGCTTTAGGTGCAACTATTAAATGACTTGTTGTAAACTCTCTCCAAGACATAAACACTTGTTGAATATAATGTTTTACTTTTGAAAAGAAAACAATATTGCTGACTTAACATTTTAAATCTGACAGTTGTTGGTCATGTTCATACATTTTCTGTCCCGTCTTACCCCAATTTGTCCCGAATTACCCCACAACATGTATTTAATGTTTTATTTCATATTTGACCTATCCTTGCCCCCATAGTCTATTTTTTATAAATTATTAATGAAATTATACATTTTATTCATATTCAGCTTTCAACATGGTGCGAAACTATTCCCGCAAAACTGAACGAGGTGCATATGGGTCTGATACTTTAACTGAAGCAGTGAATGAAGTGAAAGATCGTGGAACTAAGCTTCGTGTAGCTGCAAGGATGTATGGGATACCCAAATCTACATTAGAGAGACATTTGAAAGTTAATCTGCGTCAACCAAATGAAAATGTAATGGGACGGTCTTCAGTATTTGGCACTGATGCTGAAAATAAGTTGGCTCAACATCTGCTTGACTTGGAAAGCCGAGGATTTGGATTGACACCATTAGAACTCCGTCAACTTGCATATAAGTATGCTACATCAAATGACATACTGAACAATTTCAATGAAGAAGCGCAAATGGCTGGATATGACTGGCTTCAAGGCTTTTTGAAACGACACCAGGAACTGTCACTCAGAAAGCCAGAGGCTTTATCTATGGGTAGAGCAAGTGGAATGAACAAACACAAAGTTGGAAGGTATTTTGACCTTCTTCAGGACACTTTGAATCAAAATGACTTAATGAACAAGCCGGACTTCATTTACAACGTTGATGAAACTGGAATTACTGAAGTTCATAAACCACCAAAGGTTATAGCGGGCAAGGGCAAACGCAATGTGTATTCTGTCACTAGTGGTGAGAAAGGAACAACTACAACTGCAGTATGCTGTGTCAATGCCAGTGGGGATTATATTCCACCAATGCTTATTTTTAAGGGTCGAAGAGCGAGTCCAGCTCTCGAAAAGGGTGCTCCCCCGGGGTCATTGATCACCCTGAGTGATTCAGGATGGATTAACGGTGATCTATTCTATGACTGGATGGTACATTTCAATACCCATAGGAAGAAGAATCCAAATGGTAAGACCTTATTGATAGTTGATGGCCATGCTTCTCATCTTACACTGAAATTGATGAAGTACACGCAAGAACAAGGTATCATACTTCTGTGTCTCCCTTCCAAATGTACACACTGGCTTCAACCTCTTGACAAGTCTATGTACAAACCACTAAAAACTAACTATGACAGGGAGTGTTCGTTGTACATGAGGGACCATGCAGGGGAGCGAATCACACGCTATGCGATCACAGAACTGTTCACAAGAGCCTACTTGAAAGCTGCAACAATGCAAAATGCCATAAGTGGTTTCCAGGCATGTGGTATGTGCCCATTCAATCCACAAGAAATTCCAGAATGTGCTTTCGTGGCAGCAGAGACCACAGATCGTGCTAAACCAACGGCGACTTCTCAAATGGAATCTGTTGTAATAAAGCCTATTGGACACCCAGTAGGCCTACCAGAAGCTGGAGTTCCTTCGCAGCCTGATACACTGCTCACTGTTAACGTCAATGGCACTGAAACTGCAAGGGAATCACCGTCCACATCCGACGACATACTTCAGCTTGAAATACATGCAGATGTACATGCACCTGGACCATCATCAATAACTGAACTTGACGTTGATGAAGACCAATCAGAAGAGGAAGCAAATGATCAATCACAAACAGAAGAATATGGCGATATTGCCTCTTTAATGGAAATGGTTGGCCACTCACAACCTAATGGAGCTGTCGACTCTATAGAGTCACAAACTGTTCAAATGACATGTAGCTTCAGTGACATCATGCCTCTTCCACAGGCTGGCCCAAGAGCATCAAAGAAACGTAAAACTTATCAACTCTATCAGTAACATTACCGAACTAGAAGCCAAGAGTGCTCAAGCCACTAAAACCAAGCGTAAGAAAGCAGTGTCAGCCTCAAAGAAAGCAGTGGTGGCCTCTAAGAAAGCAGTTGCACCATCCAAAGCAAAACCTCCTCGTAAAACATTGAATCACCAACACAGCGCTACCAAATCGAACACAGATTTCTGTAGTTATTGCCACGGGTATTACTATGATGATGATTCTGATGACGACGATTGGGTGAAATGCACATCATGTGACTTGTGGTTCCATGAATCATGCTCTGGATTTAATAGGGGGAAAATAGTCCAAATATGCAGGGAATGTCGTGGGGAAACTCAGGAATAGTGGGCCTTATGGAGTTGCTAGGGATTGTAAGCTACATGTTGCAATAACAATTTTGTGGAATATAATTCTCAGACAATGTGGTTGCTCTAAGGAGATAATGTTTTTAATTGAAATGTATTTGTTACATTGGTTTTTAAAACATTTTAAAAGTGTTAAAACATGTTAAATGTGTACATTTTTCGAGAAAACAGCGAAATTTTGTCACTCAAGTGTGTATACACATCTTCCAATGGATAACCGGCCAGTAATTCATTTCAGATTTATACACATTTCACGTTTTCTCAAAATATGAGGTATCTTCTCAGGATGTTTGATGGCACAATACATGTATTCCCTTTAAGTAAGGCATTATATGACAATCAAAAATATTTGAGATAAGTGGTGCAGACCCTTTAATTGGTGCTTTAGACTTATTATAATAGGTCTCATATGAATTTTAAAAGTTATTAAATAATGTTTGGTTCATCAAATGTGAGAATCTTTTAAAGGTGCACTGTAATCAGTATCATGTTAAAACTTATTTTGTGTAGATATCTATGCCTCTTAACTGTAAAAACGTGAGTTCCCTGATTAAATGCGTTCAGAATTGCAAAAGAAAGGCTGAAATTGATTGTAAATTGGATAATACAGTTGCATATAAGAATGAATGAACTTTGACCCCAAAGACTCGTTATTCACACAGACAGCTCAAATTACATGCGTCCTATCTTGCCCCAAAAAGTGGGGGGAAACGGGACATTGACTGCAATTTAAAAAAATACTGTTTGGACACCTTTTCTTATTGTCTTGGACGGTGCGACCCGTCCCACAGAGACTCTTGAGGGCGCACTTAACTCAGCACTAAGAGACACGACGAGCCAGGACACGTTTTATTCGACGGCCATTTTACTATTTCAGTTATCACAAATACCACTTAAATCCTTACAATTTCAATGTAGAAACTACCATTCTTCTAAGTCAGACACCCGGAACCACAGTCATGTAAGTTTCTTATATCATTTGTAAGCTCATTTTTATCGTATTTTTCTTCCATAAAACTTAAGTTTCTCACATGTAAGTTCGTAACGTTAACTTTTCCCGTACTCCAGCTAGCCTTGATAATTATCTGGGTCACTCTTATCCTTCTAGATTTACTCATCGTTAAAGGTCTCGGCTCTAGTATTCTCTCATTGTGTAATTATTTATACCAGTATTCTTATTTTCTAAACTAGTGATTACTTACCCGGTTCTTTCTACTAAATACTTGAGCTATTCCTGTTTTTAAGTATTGAGGCACAAACCTTCGATGTTCCTTGGTGGAGCGATCCCTGTATTTATGGACTCGGCTTGTTTGTATGAAGAACATTATTTCATAAAGGTTATTTAGTGTCGATAGTTGTTTGTATAAACATTTTGACTTGTTAAGCTTATTTAAGGCTTTTTCTATATCTAAACGTAAGACATTTTGTATCATTCTCTTATAGTTCACCGTGTATTAAAGTTGAAGATGGAAACTAAAGCCCTGACCTTTGGCCATTTCATTCTTTTCGCGGTTGGACCTCTCTGGTCAAACCTAAGTTAACGCTCAAGCTACACTTTTGCAGACGCCAGAACAGTGAAATGACTATGGACATTACACGTATATGTAACTGCATGTGAATCGGACCAAGGACATTCACAAGACAATGGCTACGCCAGAGTGAATCATCAAAGGAAACTACCACTTCCTCAACACTAACAGCTGACATACAAAAGGCTGAGCAAGAACTCCGTCATAGATGGAAAAACACAGAGGAGCTTCTCCAAACCCTCTGAAATCCGACGCAAACAGAGGAGTTAATTCGACGTAACCTAGCAGCTACCCAGTGTGCACTTCAAGCATACACGGAGGCCTGGAAGGAACTCCAAGAACTCTATAAAACATCTCCGTCTTACAATGACTACGCCATCCAAACAAAAACAGTCTTCTTGGAGAATAGCAACCATGTCAACATTGCTGTTGCCGAGGCCACTGAAAGAGCCTGTTCCCTGGCTATAGAAACGGCATCAAGTTTCTCACGGATTTCCAGAGCCTCATCCAGAAGTTCGAAATCATCCCATATCTCCAAGTCTTCATCTTCTCAGCTGAGTGTAAAAGCCCTTGCTCTAGCCTCCGCTGCAGCCGCCGCAGAAAACGCAGCTTTTGAGGAAACCATCGCTAAACGCACAGCAGAAATGGTCAATCAGCCGGCAGCCAGAGAGCTCCAACGTGCCAGGCACGATGCTGAGAACAAATTTCTACAGACAAAATATGATCTTGAAGAAAAGACGAGTAAGGCAGCTGCTGAGGCTGACCTGCAGATCCTGCGAGCTCGTCAAGCCGCTGCCATTGAAAAAGCCAGGTCCGGGCATTAGTTCAAGCCAACACCATGAAATCGCAAACAGTGCCTCCATTAGCTCCACCCAAACCTCGAACGACCATGCATCTCAGTTCCAAGCAAAAATGTCCGCTGCTGCTGCTTCATCACCAGTATATGTACCCAACATCTCATCGGTTGATCTCACGAAACAGATAACGGACACACTTGCAAGACAAAGACAACCGGCTCATGAACCTGACGTCTACAGGGGAGACCCCATCATGTTTCACCCGAGAGATGCGCAGACTGAAACTATGATTGACACTGTCAAACCCCTGCTACACAGAAACCGCCTTCTAGCAAAAATATACAGCAGGTGACGTGGAAACAGCTGGTAGACCGCCGACACGCGAAATATCTTTGAACCCTCAGGTTGCTTACGATGAGGCATGGCAAGAACTCGAAGAACGGTTTGGGAATAAAACAAAGATTGCTTCCCAGGTAATTCAGAAACTGACCACCTTCCCAAAGATCAGAGCAGAGGAGCGAAACAAGCTGCTAGAGTTTGCAGACCTGTGTGTCGGCATAGCAGCACAGATGGCGACCCACCCTGACTCAATATTTTGAACTACCCATATAATCTCCACCCAGTACTAGAGAAACTCCCCATGTACCTTCACAACAAATGGAGGAATCGAGTGTCAAAGCATAAGAAGATTCACGACGTTACCCACCATTCACGGAGCTTGCCAAATTTCTGAAGGAGAGTGCGAGAACAAGCAATGATCCTGACCTGTACCCACCGACTACTGTGACAGGCAAGGTCCGTCAAGGAAAGTGTAACTCTCTCGCTTCCTTCCCATAAACCACCCTTGAGTGATGGTTCGAACGGTCCCCTTCAGCGCATCAGACATCCCCGTCACTCTAGTGCATTTTCCATGATCGCACTGGCCACAACCTAACAGAATGTATCGTTTCGGAGAAAACCAATGGCAGACAGGAGAGAATTTGCAAGCAGAAGAGGACTGTGTTTCAAATGCGGTCAGAATCATCGAATCAAAGATTGCCAGACCGAGGTTAAGTGTAAGATGTGATAGTACTCTGAGATGCGCTCATTTATGCACGCCCACCACACTGAACGGCGAGTCTGGAGTAGAGAACAGAAAGAGAAAGAGACAGTCATTGTCACGCCTGATGCCAACACCAAATGTACCGAGATACACAACTTGCGTCATGGCACGGTCCTGTTCTAAAATTGTACTGGTCAAGGTATACCACCGAAAACGAGCCATCCGCTCCATCAATGCGCATCGCCCTGACGATCAATCCAACGCCTGCCTCGGAGACCCCAAACTTTTGAAGCACTCAACATCCAGGGCCCCACTTTTCAATATGAACTATCCACGGTGGTGGTCGAGGAATCTAACAAGTGGAAGGAGAGCGATGGCCTTGTGATGAATCCATGAATGGTCAGAGAGAGTACCTACCTACTGTTCCTAGAAAACCCAAATATACCAGGTGATCGAGATGAACCCTTCTCCGACGCTGCAAGATATTCCCCACCTTAGCAAGATCGCCAGCATGATCCCCAGACCAAGAGATGATGTTGATATCATCTTGCTGATTGGAAGGAGTTGTCCAGAAGCACTCAAAGTCAGAGAATCAAGAATGGACCCAAAGGTACCCCTAGGCGCAGAGAACGGATATGGGATGGACAGTCTCCGGCGATCTGCATGAGTAGTGTCAAGGGCAGAGAACACGTGTCATCTAGCCGCACAATCTCGACAGAGGTGTCTTCTCTCCCACCGTTTAGACGCCATTTAAAGTCAACCTGACTACCGTGGACACGTGAAAACCACATCATTGCAAAGGACATACTCAGTGCTCATAGCGACACATGTTCTAACATCTATGTCAAACTCCCGATGACGACCAGAAAGCCCTTTCACTGAGGACCCACGTCACCAAGATTATGACAGAAAACGTCCACACCAATTCCAAGGGAAATTTGGAATTCCCCTACCCCTTCAAGGAAAGCCAAATCTGCCTTCCAAACAACCGATCGCAAGTACACACCGCTGAACAATCTCCTGAAAACACTTCGCCGCAAGCCCGAGCCGATGAAGGAGTACCAAGCCTTTCTAGGCAAAGATAACTTGACAAGGAACACGCAGCTCCCCAGTTCCAGATGTGAGACGAGCTTGATGCTCCAAGTGGTACAGTATGGTACCTACCTCATCTCTTCCAGTCCGACTACCAGGAGGAAACCGGTGTTCGGGTTCTTTGATCTCCAGTTCCGAGTTTAGTGGTATCTCCCTGAACAAGGTCTTGCTCCAGGACCGGACCTCATGAATACCCTTCTCGCATACTCACTGCACCTTCAGGGTTGGAAGTCGAAATCGCAGTCATGGGAGACGTGAGCAAATGTTCCACAATTTCACGTAAATCCCGAACACCGCAACTATCTTCGATTTCTTGTGGTTTCAGAACAACGATCCAAAGATGCCAATGCTATCGACCACCGTATGAATGTTCACCCTTCTCGGAAATATCTCGTCACCTGTTATTGCCAATGCTGCTCGGCATCAGGAATGATTGCCGAAAGGGAGATCCACGCACGGTGCCGATGTACCAGAGTTCGTTAGTCGTGACTTTTTAAATGCGACGATGGTCTCACTTCAACCGGACCCACAGACAGCCATAAGTCTGATACAACGGACCCGAGACGCCTTAGAGTAAGAACCTGAGATTTCACAAGATCATCTCAAACAGTAAGGAAGTGATGAACGACTACCACCGGAAGCGAGAGCAAAGGATGTGAAGACCCTAGACTTCAACCATGATAGATTACCCATTCAGCGATCACTTGAGTACACTGGTCTCTCGAGAAGGATGCTTTTCACTTCATAGTGAACCTACCAGAGCCGCGTTTCCCGACGAGGAGTTCTCTCGGTGGCCAGTTCTATCTTCGATCCGCGGGCTTTGTTACACCTGTGACAAATCGAGGGAAAGATCATCCTCCGTGAACTAATGACAGAGATGAGAAAAGAGACGAATATCCCTAAAGACATCTGGGATAGACCACTCCCGGACACTGCCTCCTAGATGGAACCGATGGCTAGATTCACTGTATGACCTGCAGAACGTCTTCATCGAGAGATGCTACAAACGCCCACAGTTTGGTGAAGTAAAGAAACAAGAACTCACGCTTCTGTGATGCCAGCCAACTTGCCACAGGAGCGGTCTCCTACTTGAGACTCCTGAATCCAACATGGTCAACCACATGTATCCCTATTACTAGCGAAGGCAAAGGTCGCCCATCTCATGCAGTCTCAATCCCACGCCTAGAGCTCGCGCCGGCTGTACTTGCCACGACGCTGTCAAAGATAATTAAAACCGAGCTGCAAGACAGAGTTACCATGACAGCGACATTTTACTCGGACAGTAAAGTCGCCCTTGGCTACATTAGAATGAATCAAGACGCTTTCATGCTTATGTGGCCAACAGAGTACACAAATCCGATCTGCATCAGAACCTGATCAGTGGCGCCACGTCCCAACGGACCAAACCCAGCAGACCTAGCCTCAAGATCCGCTCCAGCGGGAGAGCTCAGCAACACAATCTGGTTTCACGGACCAGACCCTTATGGCAGTCCTCCTGCTTCAGAAGCAGTCACCGAGAATCCCCAGAACAAATGCTCGACAAGAATGACCCAGAAGTCGCAAACCAGTCGTCACCTCTGCAACTACCATTGAGGAGGAAACTCGGAATCAAACTACACAAGACACTAAAGCCTCCTTGAGTTGCAGTCGCTTTTCCAGATTTTCCAGTTGGCAGTCCCTGAAACGAGCTATTGGACTTCTCGTCCGAAAGGTCCAAACTTCCAAAGCACGAGGAAATGGAGCTACAGCATCCACCCCTGATGAAACACAGGAAGAGGTGACAGCGACACTATCCATTCCGCAACAAGTCCACAGAAAAGGTCATCCTCAAGGCAGTCCAGAGCCAATTCTTCAAAGAGGAATTACAAACCCTGAAGAAGGCGCAGACCAACCCTAGCCTGACTATCGGCAGGAAAAGCCCACTTTTTAGGTTGAGTCCATTCCTTGACGACGATGGAGTACTAAGAGTGGGAGGGAGACTAAAGCGCCAGATCTTGACTTCGACGCTGCCACCCCTTTGTCCTGCCAAAGGACAGCCACGTCTCAAAGCTTTTGGGAACACTTCCATAGACAGGTACAACACCAAGGCCGACATTTGACACTAGGAGCTGTTAGGTCAGCAGGACTGTGGATTATCGGATCCCACAAACTCATCAGGAGTATCATTAACCAATGCGTCATGTGCAAGAAGTTGAGAGGAAAGCCACTCACCCAAATCATGGCTGATCTGCCCACAGACAGAGTTTCAAAGACACCACCTTTCACCAACGCCGGAATGGATGTATTCGCCCTTGGTCAGTGGTCACAAGGAAAACAAGGGCGGAAGTTCTGACTCGAAGAGATGGGCCATAATCTTCACGCGCTCTCAGTGAGAGCCATCCATCTGAGGTTATAGAGTCTATGGACGCCCAGCATTCATATCTGCTCACCGTGATTTGTAGCAACAAGAGGACCCCAAGTTGCAGACCAAGGTGCGATCAGGGTACAAACTTAGTTGGAGCAAAGAATCCAGCTATCTGCGGTTCTCGCGAGATGAATAAAGAGCAAGTGGCATCTACCTGTCATCACAACAGTGCCAGTGGTCTTCAACCTCCACATGCCCGCATTTTGGAGGCGCCTGGGAGCGCCTCATTGGCACCCTGCTCGACGTGTCCTCGACGCAATGTTTCTACAACTTGGCAAACACCAGTTGACGATGAAGTACTTGTTACATTTATGTCAAGCATCTGCCATCGCCAACTCACGCCTTTATGCACCATCCCATCAGATGCCGATGACCCAAGCAATCAGCCTCCATGTTGCTGACTCAGAAGTCCCAGCACCTTCAGCGCTACCTGGATGCTTCAGGAAGCAGGACGAGTCACGGTCGTAAACGATGGCGCGTGTACAATACCTAAGCGGACCAATTTTGGATACGCTTGGAAGAAAGACTACCTTCAGAGCCTGCAACCCAGACAGAAGTGGCCAGTGGTCAAGCCAGAAGTAAGCAACGGAGATGTTGTTCTACCACGTGACAAGGAACTACCGAGATTGCAGTGGCCTCTTGCCGTCTGGTCACCAAGGTCCACCTGAGCGATGATGGACTGGCCCGAAAAGTGGAGGTCACGGTATGCAGAGAAGGAACCCCGACGAACATATTTCTAGACCTATTTCGGAGCTGATAATACTCACGATCGAAAAGGCATCCACCTCAACCTAAGAGACTCTTAGAGCTGGACTTTCTAAATCATATAGTTTTCTTCCTCTGTCGCCCTCTTTCTTTATACTCTCTGTTTCTTAAAATTCACTGCTATGTATTTTTTTAGGCGGGGAGTGTCTTGGTTCACTTGTCTTGGCCGCAAGGAATTCGGGGTCCCACAGGAGACTCTTGAGGCGACTCTAACTCAGCACTAAGAGACACTTCCATTTGACCTGTGACACGCTTTTATTCGGACGGCCATTATTTTTTACTTATTTCTTTAGTTATCACAAATACCACTTAAATCCTTACAATTTCAACAATGTAGAAACCACCATTCTTCTAAGTCAGACACCCGGAACCACAGTCATGTAAGTTTCTTATATCATTTGTAAGCTCATTTTTATCGTATTTTTTCTTCCATAAAACTTTAAGTTTCTCACATGTAAGTTCGTGAACGTTAACTTCTTCCCGCACATCTAGCTAATGCCTTCCTTGATAATTATCTGTGTCACTCTTATCCTTCTAGGATTTACTCATCGTTAAAGGCTCTCCTGGCCTCTAGTATTCTCTCATTGTGTACCATTATTTATACCAGTATTCCTTATTTTCTAAACTAAAGTGATTACTTACCCGGTTTTTCTACTTCAAATACTTTATGAGCTATTCCTGTTTTTAAGTATTGAGGCACAAACCTTCGATGTTCCTTTGGTGGAGCTGATCCCTGGTATTTAAGGACTCGGCTTTGTTTGTGTATGGAAGAACATTATTTCTTTAAAGGGTTATTTAGTGTCGATAGTTGTTTGTTACTTAAACATTTTGGACTTGTTAAGCTTATTTAAGGCTTTTTCTATATCTAAACGTGAAGACATTTTGTATCATCTCTCTTTATAGTTCACCGTATTTAAAGTTGAAGATGGAAACTAAAGCCCTGACCTTTGGCCATTTCATTCTTTTCTTCGCGGTTGGACTCTCTGGTCAAACCTAAGTTAACGCTTCCGCAAGCTACACTTTTGCAGACGCCAGAACACTTATCAAAACGAACTTTAAATTTGTTGAAAAGGTGAAAATATAAGTAAACTTTCATATTAGCAAGCCCCCATAGCACTAAAAGTTCGAATGTAATAATTATTGGCAAAAAAACAAATGTGTCCCGTCTTGCCCCAGTGTACCCCTGTTATCTGCACAGCTTATCCACAAACAGGCAGTTGTCTAGTTTTGAATGGTCAGTCAACTCCCTGGAAAATTGTTACAATTGTTACTTTCTATTGTGTTGATGTCAAAACTAACGACTTATCCCTTCTCTTGTTCCTGACCGGGGGATGCGGTCGGAGGCGAGGCGTACTGGGCTGCGGGGCTCCATCTCTACACCCCTCTCCCATTCATGCCGGGGAGAGGAGGGCTGGGAGACCTCATTCGTACCCACATGTTCTTAAACGCGGGCAACCTATGCAATCTCGGTCTAGGTGAGTTTTGGGAGGGGGTTTGGGGCTTTCCATAGCTTTCGTTCATAAAATGCCAACAGACAGTTCATGGAGGAGAGCCAAAGTCTTGGTATAGCCAAGCCTTTGATATTTTGCGCTCAGCTAGAGGATAGGCCAGTAGGCCTGGGCTTCTCAAAGGCTTGGCTGTACCATGACTTTGGCCCTCCTCCCTTAGACAATCTGAAGCGTGGTTGCACGAACAGCTCGTAAAGACCAGTCGTATCCGAAAATCACTGTTACATGTTAGGGAAGATCGGCCAAAGTCGTGGTACGGCCAAGCCTTTGAGAAGCCCAGTCAGGCCTATATAATGCCCTAGCTGAGCACAAAAGACCCTTTACTAATGAATAGATCTCAAATAGCTCTTATTGTTAACGCAGACTTGACTGACACCTCAGCTGTCTTTTGTTCACAACTGCAGCCAGTATATCAATCAATCAATCAATCAATTTATTGGAGTTACACTTTCAAATCAGTGGCACACGTCAAAGACGGTGCATCCTTAAACATAGTACAAAACATAAACAATAAATATAAACTAAGACTTAAAATACAAAACACTAGTACAAATTAAACAATAATAAAAAAAGAAAATGAAAAAAAAAAAAAAAAAAAAAAAACATGCAGCGTGACATATATAGATAGAACAGAAAAACTTTGTCAATTAATTCATCAATTTATAGCATTCAACAACATCTTACGCTCATCCCAAAGTGTTGCTGGTCAAAAGATTCTTACATGATGTATCAAGAATGTTTCCCAAGTGTGTTATCGAATTCATACATGTTACCCAAAGCATCATGTATAGTTTTAAGTCAGATATTGCCTGAAATAAATATTTCCCAAAACAAATCCATATTGTTACCAAAAGATTATTTTCAAGGGCTATGAATTCCTTTAATACGAATGTGTGATTCAATGCTGTACAATAAAACATGAAAATGGCCAATATCTTCATCTACATTACTCTTCTACACAGTTTGCACATAACCTGTCATTATTTGGTGACCAGCAGCGGGTATATCTCTCGAGTTGTAAAGTGTTAGTACGAGCCCTTAATTTAGTCATTGCGGCGGAGAAGTTCGTACTATCGGATAAGATATTGTTCAAGAGCCGGTACTTGTTCTGAGAGACATATATAAAGATAGCGTAAAGATTTACTTTGTGCACCTTTGCGCCAATCATTCAATTCAACCTGATGAAGAGTTTTCTTAAAGTATTTAACCAAGATTGGTTTAGTGGTGTGATTGTTATTAAAAATATGATCCATCCCATTGAAGCGCGATAACGAGTTCTTACTTCTGGCTGAGCTTCAGCCTCCATAAGCCCAGGTTATGTTTGGATTGGCAGGTACTGTATTGTTGTTACAGATTAGGGACCCGCAAAAGACAGGATTAGGAGGCCAGGTAACATAAGGGCCTGGCTGGGCTTCTCAAAGGCTTCGGCTGCACCATCGGAAAAGTGTTGAACAATTGATTCGATTTCTGGTGTACAGGTGTATCCAAAAAGTATACAGTTAGTCGAAAGGTTCGTACGAAATGCCCAGGCCCGTTATATTCAGAAAATCTTCATACACAGTTGAGCCAGATGGTCTCCCGTTATTACATCCGAGTTATCGTCAGTTATTTCATCGCCAGAGCGGGATTAGGTTGGCTTTACAGTTAACTTCACCTGTAGCCAGAGTTTCTGCGCACAAAATCGCCTCTCATGGACTCTGATCCAGTTTTGAACTTAGCAATTTTGTGCGCAAGCTAATTTTTTAAGGTGGTTAACGAAAGTAGCCCGTGTTCACTTGGTGAAATGCTGACGATAATCATGATGCTAATAAAAGCAGGAGACCATCTTCAACCAATGTGTATAGAGAGATTTTCTGAATATAATACAATTTTCATTTTTGAGACCTTTTTCTGACTATACTTTTTTTTGATACACCCTGTATAGCTTGTGAAGTTTTTTCCACAGACAATCGAAAGTTTTAACTCCTTTGTACATTGAAGCGCTTTTGGCCTTTGGTCCATATGCTTAATTTGATGTGAAATAAACCAGAAATATAGAAAAGTACTGAGTATACAGTGCTATACACAAGTCAGTGTAGGGCAAAAATTGAATCAATAGCTGGAAATTGTCGTTAATAAAATAGCTGACTTTTGAATTGTTGGTTGGATGTAAGTGACATTGCTTTGTCTAGGTGCTACGTTCACCTTCTCATTTTAGCCAATATTTTTTTTGTTACACAGACGAACAAAATGTCCAACATCTGGAACGGCTGAGGGAGAATTTCCGCTGGAGTTACGGAGCTGGGATCATCCCGAGACTCGACAGGATAGCGAGATTTGAGCTGAACTATGTCGTACCCAAGACGGCTCAGCCCATGGATGGGTAAGTGTGTTGAGAATAAGGGTGCAGTTTGGACGTAAAAGGTGCTATGTCTCGGGTGCTTTCGTCTGAGTGAACTAATTTTCTGTGGAGTGTCGTGGCCGAGCGGTCTAGTGTTGTCAGAATGTGGGTTTGAATCCTGGCCTGGCCGGTCGCGGCGCTTGTGTCCTTGAGCAAGACACTTAACCATAATTGCTTCATCCTTCGGATGGGACGTTGCCGCAAGTCGTGTCCTGTGTACTCAGATTAAGTAATGCACATACAAAAGAAAACCCAGAACACTTATCGTGGAAGAGTAGGGGTTTACCCCTGGTGTTTCTGGTTCACATAGCAAGTGCCCTTATTTAAGCAGGTTGTTAGAAAAAAAAAAAATGCTGATGTTAAAGTTTTTTAAATGAGTCGTAACATCTTGATTGTTAGCATTCCTATAGTTGCATGGTTTGATACGGTGAAATT
>CM055823.1:35856552-35894005 GCA_029582265.1 Zoroaster sp. YZ-2022
CGTGTTTGTCTCTTCGGCTGAGGCATATCGCTCAGCCGGATACAACAACGCAACGAATTCTCTGTCTTTACTGTTCCAATCACAGTCATGACAGTTTATGCCGTTAGGGACTAACAAGTTACGGGTAGACCTCAGTCCAAATGAATAAGCGCCGGAAAAGTTGAAGCAACCCCCGTGTAAAAGTGCTGATGAAATTGAAGATAACAGTTTTGTACACTGGAAAAAAAAACAATAGTCAGTTAAAACTCGGGCCGAACAGTGGAGGCCTAGCAATGCCTATAACGTTACTGTAATAATGTTCGGTAGCTCAAATTGCCGCGACCACAGAGACGTCAAAATTCCACCAAACATATGTAAATCCAAAGAATACGTTGTCAATCCAATAACTGAATATATATCCACGAAATTACTAAAGACAAGTGGAACTATGCGGCCTCGTAGAAAACTACGAGGAAACGGAGAGAACTTTTATTTGTGTAACAGTGGCATTGAAGAACTGAGCCGATGTTACGTAGAAATCCACAGAAAGAAAAAAACTCGATGAACAAAATCCGCTGGATAATGTTGATAGTCAATTGTTTTTAAACCAAAAATTGCAGCTGGAGAACCCAAGTCCAATATGAATTATCCTTCACAAATTGAAAAGGAAAATAATATTGTCCTTGGAGATTTGTCCTTGCACAAATTCCAACGATAATTTACCGGATACAAATCGTCGAGAACGCCTCCGATGCTTGCGTCTGGAACACTAGCTTCGAAAAATACAGCCGCAAAATATCAAAAATCGTCAGCTGCCGAAATAAACAACTGAAGCGACGTCTTTTTAATTGATGATCCACAAGCCAAAGCGATTCATCCAGCTGCAGAAGAACCGAGACGAAATTCACCTTCGTCACACCAAAATTTTCTAGCATCTTCATTAATCCAGTGACTGTGACAAAGTGGAAGTTAAATTCATTAAGCTAAAGTTTAAATGAAATAACTTACATGTATGTACTGATCGAGTTGAAATAACTATAGTGGTACCATAGGCTATGCATATAGGCTTTCTATATGGTGGTACTGAGTTGAAATAAGTTAGTGGTACCATAGGCTATGCATATAGGCTTTCTATATGGTGGTACTGAGTTGAAATAACTTAGTGGTACCATAGGCTATGCATATAGGCTTTCTATATGGTGGTACTGAGTTGAAATAACTTGGTGGTACCATAGGCTATGCATATAGGCTTTCTATATGGTGGTACTGAGTTGAAATAACTTAGTGGTACCATAGGCTATGCATATAGGCTTTCTATATGGTGATACTGAGTTGAAATAACTTAGTGGTACCATAGGCTATGCATATAGGCTTTCTATATGGTGATACTGAGTTGAAATAACTTAGTGGTACCATAGGCTATGCATATAGGCTTTCTATATGGTGGTACTGAGTTGAAATAACTTAGTGGTACCATAGGCTATGCATATAGGCTTTCTATATGGTGATACTGAGTTGAAATAACTTAGTGGTACCATAGGCTATGCATATAGGCTTTCTATATGGTGATACTGAGTTGAAATAACTTAGTGGTACCATAGGCTATGCATATAGGCTTTCTATATGGTGATACTGAGTTGAAATAAGTTAGTGGTACCATAGGCTATGCATATAGGCTTTCTATATGGTGGTACTGAGTTGAAATAACTTAGTGGTACCATAGGCTATGCATATAGGCTTTCTATATGGTGGTACTGAGTTGAAATAAGTTAGTGGTACCATAGGCTATGCATATAGGCTTTCTATATGGTGGTACTGAGTTGAAATAAGTTAGTGGTACCATAGGCTATGCATATAGGCTTTCTATATGGTGATACTGAGTTGAAATAACTTAGTGGTACCATAGGCTATGCATATAGGCTTTCTATATGGTGATACTGAGTTGAAATAAGTTAGTGGTACCATAGGCTATGCATATAGGCTTTCTATATGGTGGTACTGAGTTGAAATAACTTAGTGGTACCATAGGCTATGCATATAGGCTTTCTATATGGTGGTACTGAGTTGAAATAAGTTAGTGGTACCATAGGCTATGCATATAGGCTTTCTATATGGTGGTACTGAGTTGAAATAACTTAGTGGTACCATAGGCTATGCATATAGGCTTTCTATATGGTGGTACTGAGTTGAAATAACTTAGTGGTACCATAGGCTATGCATATAGGCTTTCTATATGGTGATACTGAGTTGAAATAAGTTAGTGGTACCATAGGCTATGCATATAGGCTTTCTATATGGTGGTACTGAGTTGAAATAACTTAGTGGTACCATAGGCTATGCATATAGGCTTTCTATATGGTGATACTGAGTTGAAATAAGTTAGTGGTACCATAGGCTATGCATATAGGCTTTCTATATGGTGGTACTGAGTTGAAATAAGTTAGTGGTACCATAGGCTATGCATATAGGCTTTCTATATGGTGGTAGGTACTGAGTTGAAATAACTTAGTGGTACCATAGGCTATGCATATAGGCTTTCTATATGGTGATACTGAGTTGAAATAAGTTAGTGGTACCATAGGCTATGCATATAGGCTTTCTATATGGTGATATTGAGTTGAAATAAGTTAGTGGTACCATAGGCTATGCATATAGGCTTTCTATATGGTGGTACTGAGTTGAAATAACTTAGTGGTACCATAGGCTATGCATATAGGCTTTCTATATGGTGATACTGAGTTGAAATAAGTTAGTGGTACCATAGGCTATGCATATAGGCTTTCTATATGGTGGTACTGAGTTGAAATAAGTTAGTGGTACCATAGGCTATGCATATAGGCTTTCTATATGGTGGTACTGAGTTGAAATAACTTAGTGGTACCATAGGCTATGCATATAGGCTTTCTATATGGTGATACTGAGTTGAAATAACTTAGTGGTACCATAGGCTATGCATATAGGCTTTCTATATGGTGATACTGAGTTGAAATAAGTTAGTGGTACCATAGGCTATGCATATAGGCTTTCTATATGGTGGTACTGAGTTGAAATAAGTTAGTGGTACCATAGGCTATGCATATAGGCTTTCTATATGGTGATACTGAGTTGAAATAACTTAGTGGTACCATAGGCTATGCATATAGGCTTTCTATATGGTGATACTGAGTTGAAATAAGTTAGTGGTACCATAGGCTATGCATATAGGCTTTCTATATGGTGGTACTGAGTTGAAATAACTTAGTGGTACCATAGGCTATGCATATAGGCTTTCTATATGGTGATACTGAGTTGAAATAAGTTAGTGGTACCATAGGCTATGCATATACTAGGCTTTCTATATGGTGGTACTGAGTTGAAATAACTTAGTGGTACCATAGGCTATGCATATAGGCTTTCTATATGGTGGTACTGAGTTGAAATAACTTAGTGGTACCATAGGCTATGCATATAGGCTTTCTATATGGTGATACTGAGTTGAAATAAGTTAGTGGTACCATAGGCTATGCATATACTAGGCTTTCTATATGGTGGTACTGAGTTGAAATAACTTAGTGGTACCATAGGCTATGCATATAGGCTTTCTATATGGTGGTACTGAGTTGAAATAACTTAGTGGTACCATAGGCTATGCATATAGGCTTTCTATATGGTGATACTGAGTTGAAATAACGTGGTTAAAAATAATTGTACGTTTTATATACTGATGCCTCTTTTCACAACAAGCTATTTAACACAGAACCATACCCTAAATTCATGGGCACAGAATAATGTAATTATATGGGGGTGGGGGCTAGATGAAAGATATTTAAAAGCAAAAAGGACACAAACAAATTGTACAAAAATCAGATGATTCTATTTTTATATAAACTTGTTTAAAGCATCAACCATTATATGTTTTTTGTCTATAATTTCAGTATAACTATTTTTTTCAAAATAAATTTGTAAAGTTTATGAGACAAACTGAATTTCACATAATAAATGCAAACAACCTGAACGTATTTTCACTATTGCTGAAGCTTTCATAGGCTGGAGTTGCATAAAAAAAATACATTCCTAAGATAATTTTGATTTACTACAGAAAAGACTTTCTTACAGTTCATGAGTTCAAAGGTAAAATTAAGTCTTAATTGTTATAACCTGGAAATCCTGTAAATCATTGTAAGTCATTGACTTCAATCACCATATAAAATGACTCAGACTCAAGGTTTGAGGAATGTCTGCTATAAAAGTGTAATAAATAGTTAATTTTAAGTTGATGACCAGTTGTAACAGTTGTATTTAAAGAATTGCCAATCATGAAAAATTGTTTTGACATTTATGAATACTTCATTTATAGTGTTACTTTCCTTCTGTTTTTCTGATTTAGTTGAGACGTACATTTATATTGGATGTTGACCTAGAGTTGATTCAGTTAATTGTGACTGGATTATTTTACTTTCTTTCTGATTATTGTTTAATTCTCATCATTTTACTTAATTGTATTTCCCACTTTTGTATTGTTGCTGATTCAGTTAGGCGACTTTGCTTTTTATTGTAATGTAATGAATGGAGGTTTCAGAATTCACCTATAGTTTCCACTAATCATTTTGTTGTAAACCTTGTTGTAAAAAATATTATTTCCGCGTCATTTGTAAATTCATAGCTCACCATTGTTCAGTCACTGAGTGTGAGAATTAGAAACCCTAAATTCACTGTATCACTGGTTTCAAGTATTCCAGATGTTAAGACCATCTAGACTTATGCCTTCAGCTGTCAGGCCCAAATGCATAAATAACCCGGTCTTATAAATCCCCCGGTGTTGGCCCGGTAAATTAGCCCCGGTGTGAGTCATGAAAGCGCTCGGTTACTCAAGCGTATCGCTTGGTTGCCTTCTGGGCTGGTATTTATCAAGCAACTTAAGTTAGGTATGCCTAAGCGGTAAGTACCATACTAAGTTAAGTACCATACTGATGTTGGAATTCACAACTTGACTTAAGTACCTACATAGCTAAGTAGGATACACCAATTTAGGTATGGTGCCTAGATCTGTCGAAAGGTCGTTTCCAAGGAATTATGTCACATTTCACATTGTTTTTATGTAGATTTATGCGGTTTGGCGATGGGTCAGCTCGTGCGTCCGAATGACCATGATTACAAGTAGATGTCTAACTGCCAATTCCAGCTCACTACGTTTTAAAAAAAAACATTTGAAACAAAACTTTAGAGAGATTGCTGACTGATTACGATATGGGTTAGTTAAAAAGAGTTTGGATGAGGTCAGAAAAAGATATAATATATATTCGAAAAAATGCGTTGATGTATAATACGGGGTGAATTGAAATTTGTTAAAATATTAGATTGTAAAAAAAAAATCAACAAATTTGACTATTTTCCCTTCAAATTACCTGGGCCGGTATTTATCAAGCAACTTAAGTCAAAGTACGGTGCCCAAGTAGGTACTTAAGTAAAGTACAATACTTAAGTGGAATTCTCCAAGCTACTTATCTAAAGTATCCTACTCAAATCCACCCCTAAATCTGAGACACCTCTCGGGGTGTCTTCAGAACAAGTGCGTTGGCTTTTTGATCATAAATTCATTTCGTAAAGGCAGCTACTTGGAGATGGCTGTGTTAATGCTGTTGGCGCAAATGGACATAAATCAGCGGCGCGCAATGAGGCGGGAACGTGTATTTTGGGACAGGATGCATCCATTGGATACCTACAATGACATTGAATTTTATCAAAGTCTGGTTTCCTTTTTGGTTTTTCCATGACAGCTCTATACTAGTGGATACCGGCCCATGCACAGTTGTTTCCAGTGCAAGAAGGTATAGGCCTACGACCAACGCATTACCCAGGATGAATTTATTATTATCAGTCATTAATCTTACACAATGTGTCAAATTTGACTATTTTCGCTTCAAAATTTGAAGCGAAAATAGTCAAATTGTTTGAATTTTTTTTTACAATGTAATATTTTAACAAATTTCAAATCAACCCGTATTATACCGGGGTACATCAACGCATTTTTTCAAATATATATTATATCTTTTTCTGACCTCATCCAAACTTTTTTTAACTAACCCATATCGTAATCAGTCAGCAATCTCTCTAAAGTTTTGTTTAAAATGTTTTTTAAAAACGTAGTGAGCTGGAATTGGCAGTTAGACATCTACTTGTCATCATGGTTATTCGGACGCACGAGCTGACCCATCGCCAAACCGCATAAATCTACATAAAAACAATGTGAAATGTTACATAATTCCTTGGAAACGACCTTTCGACAGATCTAGGCACCATACCTAAATTGGAGTATCCTACTTAGCTATGTAGGTACTTAAGTCAAGTTGTGAATTCCAACATCAGCATGGTACTTAACTTAGTATGGTACTTACTGCTTAGGCATACCTAACTTAAGTTGCTTGATAAATACCAAGCAACTTAAGTCAAAGTACGGTGCCTAAGTAGGTACTTAAGTAAAGCACTATACTTAGGTGGAATTCTCCAAGCTACTTATCTAAAGTATCCTACTCAAATCCACCCCTAAATCTGAGACACCTCTCGGGGTGTAGTGCGTTGGCTTTTTGAACATAAATTCTAATCATTTCGTAAAGGGAGCTACTTGGAGATGGTAATAATCTGAAATTCAAACCTGCACTTTTCAGCCTCTGCAAAGTCTGGTTTCCTTTTTGGTTTTTCCATGACAGCTCTATACTAGTGGATACCGACCCATGCACAGTTGTTTCCAGTGCAAGAAGGTATAGGCCTACGACCAACGCATTACCCAGGATGAATTTATTATTATCAGTCATTAATCTTACACAATGTGTCATCATGGTCATTCGGACGCACGAGCTGACCCATCGCCAAACCGCATAAATCTACATAAAAACAATGTGAAATGTGACATAAATCCTTGGAAACGACCTTTCGACAGATTCAATTCAATTCAATTCAATGATGGTTTATTAAAAAACATTTACAAATCGCGGCATGTGCCGAATTACAGGTAAATTTACAAATCAAATGTTTAAGAAAGAACCGTTATAAACAAAATTTAAAAAAGGGAAAAAAATAAAATTACAGACAGAACAACTCAAATTGCACATGGAAATTAAAAAACAGACAACCAGAAATATAGTTTTTGGAGAATTAAAATGTATATTTATATATATATAGTTAAAAATGGAGGGTATTATCAGCTATCAGTAAAAAAACGGACAAAGGTACTGTACAATTATACAAATTAGTTAAAGATTATAAAGGAGGGTCTATTCAACTAATATTGAAATTACGAACAAGGTATGGCAATGCACTGTTTCTCATTCTATCAGTTTTACAAAGAAACTCAGGAATTTTGACTGTCCGCCTTAGAGTTCTTGTGTTTTGGGGTGCTGGCAAGTACTGCCGAAATTGAGTTGTTTTATTTAAAGTCGTTTCCATGAACGAACTACAAAGTAATTGTCTACGATCTTCTAAGGATTGAAGCGTGCAGTGAGACAGTACCTGTTCATAAGTTGTATATGATGTACCAAACACTATTCGAAGAGCACGTTTTTGTATACGTTCAATACGGAGCTTTTGATTATTAGTTAAAGCTCCACTCCACACAGGTGCCGCATATTCAGTGAGTGGTCTGATGTAAGCTGTAAGTACGGTGAGTAGATCTTGACGCGGTACACCGTAGCGTTTTAGAAGACGCAACATATACAATTTACCATTGGCTCGCTTTTCAATATTTTTCACGTGTGTTTCCCATTTAAGGTCATCTTGGATAAAAATACCTAGAACCTTTACGTTGCTCACTTTGGAGAGAACATGATCACCAATGAGGACAGTTAGTGGTTCCGGGGGGTCACGCATGAAGGTGATTTCCATCTTCATACATTTGGCAGGATTCAATTTCATTTTGTTAGCATCAGACCATTCAACTAGATTATTAACCGCTAGTTGAATATTAGATTGTTGATTGAATTGTCGGCATTCAACTAGTGTCAGATCATCTACATATTTGAAAGTGTGCATTTGATCAAACGGTTGTGCATCATTGATCATTGCTAGGAAAATGATGGGTCCCAATCTTGTCCCCTGTGGGACTCCCGCATTGAATGTTGACCAATCAGATAATGTAGAATTATAGCGCACACATTGTTGGCGGGAGGACAAGAAATCACATATCCAGGGAATAATATTTCTTCGCACACCAAGGTTGATCAGCTTAGAGATTGCAACTGTGTGGTCGATTCGATCAAAGGCTTTTGTATAGTCCGTGAAGATGATAGAGGATGATGATTTTGACTTCTCCGCGTTTGCATACAAAGGGTGTAACATGTTGATAAGACAATGAGTTGTGGAGAGCGATTTCCGATTTCCAAATTGATTTGGGTCCAGTTTTGGTGCAATGTCTTGAAGGGTCCATTTCGCGATAAATGCTTCTGCAATTTTAGCAAAGTGGTCGGTCAAGGAAATCGGCCTTAACTTGTCGACAGACGGGGGGCTTGTTTTGGGGATAGGGACGACTATCGCACGTTTCCATTCATCTGGAACTTTTCCTTGTTGGAAGGAGGAGTTGATAATATGGGTGAGTGGTGTCGCTAGTTCAACAGAGAATTCACGGATAATTCGCGCAGAAATACCGTCGGGCCCACCAGAGGTTTTTTGGCGAACCTTGGCCATTATCTTGTGAACTTCCCAAGGAAACACTATTTGGCACGGGGTGGGCGCTGGAAGGTACGCTGGAAGTGCGCTCAAATCAAGAGGGTTCAGATCGGATGACATTGATATGAACAGTTCATTGATGGTGTTAGCAATCTAGGCACCATACCTAAATTGGAGTATCCTACTTAGCGATGTAGGTACTTAAGTCAAGTTGTGAATTCCAACATCAGTATGGTACTTAGCTTAGTATGGTACTTACCGCTTAGGCATACCTAACTTAAGTTGCTTGATAAATACCGGCCCTGGTCTCTGGCTCTGGGGTCGAACAAAAGGCTGGCTAATCGGATAAGTCACTATTGTTAAAGGATTATTCGCTGGCTAGCGATTTTGGAGAGTGGCAGAGATGCCAGTTACTTCGATTTTGGTTTAATTTAGACGATTTCTTCACCCTTTTAAGACTTTTCTGTGTAAATTTCCGTTGATAACACGTACACGTTAATAGGTCTTGAGTCCTTATTATTCCCCCAGCACATAACATTAGGATGCACACACCTTACAACAGACTAATAATTGTATGAATCTTAGCGCCTATTTATTTTATTTATTTATTTGAACATACACTTTTAAAACAGTGGCACACGCCTACCCGGCGGTGCGTTCAAAAATACATCAAAAAGAACTACTGAAAACAATATATACCAACAATATTATAATATTAATAGTATTATTATGTGAAAGGGAAAAACATACGGTCCTACATGGTCCACCGACTCCTCCCACCCTGCAAACACGTTCCAATTCTAAACATTTGAAAAACACTAGAAACCACCGTAGCTAAAAAAAAATCAGAACCCAAACAAGCCTACAAGGTAAGTGCAGAAAAGTAAACATAAACATGCAGGCCCGTAAAAAAATGCATTTTAGTCCCAAACACTTACAAGCACACTAATTTAATACTTTAATAATAAGATTGCGACGTTATACGGCTAGCTCGCACGTATACGACAACGGCGAAATCCATTCAAAATCACTCTGCCGTGACTTGTTTTGAATAATATATTCCGCCTCCCGCCGCACACCACGAACCAGCCGCGTTGAAACCGCGATCTAAACTTAAAACATACCATACACATACTTAGACCATAGAGAAAGGACCTACACAGGCCTACATAATATTATGCGCGACATTTGCACACTCATACCCATATAAAATATGAGATGAAACAAAAATATAAAATAGATATTTACATGTAATATACAAATAATAACACAGCATCGTAGATTGTAGTACATAACTAGTCACTATTCGATTTCAATACATTTCTTGTCTTCCAAGCGCGCTTTATAAAAGATTTACAGAACTTGTCAAAAATATAACCTATATTTACTGCATTATTTACATAGGATAAAGGTGTGCTACCAAGCGTAAGACTGTATTTAATATCTAGATTACCAGAAATAAATAGTTCCCAAACATCAACACAATCGTTTCTGAAAAGGTTATCTTGAAGCTTAGTATACTCATCGGATCTAATTGAATGGAGCGCATGACAAATAAATAGAAAGTGCTTCACATCTTCATCTCCATTATTGCACCCATCAATATCCGGTGTCCACCTACTGATTTTGCGGTCAAGTGGAAGGGTATTAGAGCGAATTTTAAATTTCAAACACGCGCCGTGAAAATCGGTTTTATCCAAAAGATAAGCCTCTAAGCCCGGATTATCTTTAATGGTCATGTAGTCTGCAAGGGACGTTTTACTGCATACCTCGTCCCTCCAATCATTTGCAGATATATCAAAAATAATAGTCTTTACAGAATTAATCCAGTATGGATTCTGAGGTAATTTCCCTAACTTTGCACTATCAATAACATCAAAAAAGCCACATTTGCCTAAAACTTCCTGGGTGTGGCTCAAAAAATTGTAACGCAAGTTACTGACGTCATCTAAACTAATCATTGTATTTAACAAAAGTTTCGGCCACCGATGCATATCCAAGTTAACAACTCGCGCAAGAAATTTCATCCTAAGCGTATTTTGCATGGTAGAGATAGGGACCCAACCCATGTCGCCATAACGAGCTGCACGCGGCGTGTTGCGGGAGGCTTTCAGAATATAGCGCGCCATTTGTAACTGAAGCTTTTCGAGTTTATCAACATCCGACTGACTACTACTTAGTACTAGGGATCCACACTGCGCTAGCGTAATTAATTGATGGGAGAGCAATCGTTCGCCATAAAACATCACCATAGTAAACGCGATTAAAGTCATCAAAATTATCAATTACAGATTTGATATACGCAATTATAGTCTGTTACCTTTCTTGACAACTTCCTCAATATGTTGGTGGTCAGTATAAGGTTACAAGAAATATACACTCCAAGATATTTATATTCCCTGGTTACTGAAATATATTTATCACCTAACTTCCACAATTTATCATTATTAACACGCTGACCTGAAACTAATACATTACATTTATCATGGTTAAAACTCATTTTCCAATCATTCGCAAATTCATCTGCTACCTCCAACATTCTATTCAATTCCTTTTCATCATTTGCCAATAAGACCACGTCGTCTGCCCAAAAAAGACTACCAACCCAAACATCGTGAATTCGCACACCCAAATCATGCTTCTTATGTAACTTAGAAAATTCAGAGATAAAAATACAAAACAAAACCGGCGATAAAACACAACCTTGTTTAACTCCTTCATCAACATCAAAGAAATCAGTTTCGATATTTCCAAATTTTACTTGTGCCTGAACATTATCATAAAGAGTGTCAATCAACCTCCAGATACGACCCCTTAGACCTGAATTCCATGCTGCCATCAAAAGACCATCCCTCCACACTGTGTCGAACGCCTTACGGAAGTCTAAGAATGCCATATATGTTTTCTTACCTTCCGCTAAACGACACGCATTAAAACTCTTCAGTGTAAAGATGTGGTCTTCGCAGCGATATGATAAACGAAAACCTCCTTGAACCTCTGACAATACATTTGAACTTTCTAGGTGTTTTGAGATACTCATTGCAATAATCCTATTAAAAAAATTTGCAACACACGACGTTAATGAAATCCCCCTATAGTTATTAAGGTCCTTCGGATCACCTTTCTTGAAAATGGGGACAATAATGCCACGATTCCATTCCGCTGGAATCTTCTCAAGTTCTATAAATTTGGTGAACATATCCAAAAGTGTCCTAGTTAAACAGTCCCCACCATTTTTCAATAATTCATTTGTAATACCATCTAAACCGGGCGACTTATTGTTTTTAGCACAGTTCAGTGCTTCTAAAACAATATCTAAGTTAATTTCAACATCATATAAATTCCCAACATCAACCATATCATAACTAAACTCCTGACTTCTAATTGAGTTAACAAAATTCCTAACTCTACAACTCTTGCTATCATCATTCACCACACCCCCAATACCATTAATAGTCATGTTCATTTTCCCCAAAGTGCGCCAATATTGAAGAATAGTCAAATTTATATTTTTTGCGCAAGCTCAGGTCATATAATGTAGGCAGAGATACACTCTTTCTTTTCTACCAGAGCACAATTCAATCTGTAATTACCTTTTGTTGTATTGTATGGTTTATGTCATTATCAGGAAAGAATCTTAATCAATTAAATAGAATAAGGAAGTCAGCTGTTAAAGTCATCGGTACTGATGTAAAGGATCTGAAGAGTATCTGTGAAAAATTTATGAACAACAAATTATGTGCAATTAGAGATGACGTTACCCATCCACATATCACAGTAAGCAGATCTGGTAGACTAGTCACCAGTAAGAAAAAAACGAATAGACATGTTAACTCTTTCTTGCCCAGTGCAATTCGTTCTTTCAATAATTTATTTCAAAGATAGTGATCTGTTTATTGATATTAAATAGTACCTTAAGTTGCTTATTGTAAATTTGTATTAGTTTTTACGGTTGTTTTTGTAGTTTAAATTAGATATGTGTTGTTTATTTTTGTATTCATTGCTGTTGACCCAAGAACACAAATTTCATGTATTTTTATTATATGATGAATAAATGGAACCTTGAACCTTGAACCTTGAATTCATCTTCTCTTTGTCATAAATAATATCACCGGATTGCGGAGCTATAATACAATGTATATCAGAATTTGTACGTGTATTATCGTTACTTCACAAAGCCTTCCAAAAATCGCGACACGCAGGACCCCCTTTGTTAGCAATATCAATCGAGCGATCGACGCGCATTTGAGTAATTTTGTTCTTAATAAGATTTTAACATGAATACGTTTATCCTGGTAATCTTTTCACCCATACGATTGTCCGACCTTTCACCCTTAGCCCATTTCCTGTGTAATCTTGCAGCGCTTCTACGGTCTTTAATGCCATCATCAATACTTTTGTCAAACCATGAGTTGCATTTCATTTTGATTTCTTTTGTGCCTAAGCCTATAGACGCAGCCGCCAAGACATTGTTTTTCCAGGAATCCCACATCCCATCCGGGTCAACAAAAGAATTGGCATCCCAATTAGAGAAATTAAGCCGAAAAGTCCTGGTCTTGTTTAATATCCCAGATTAACCTTTTACGCGTTTTGTTCTGATTATCCTTACTGTCCCTATTCATAACGTAAGCTTCAATAGTAGCACATTGTGATCACTTCCTAATCCATACTCGCGATCTTCATCAACAATAAATTCGCGCACCTGGTTTACAAGATATGTGATTCCCGCACTATCATCAGCCAAGGTTCTGGCAGAGTCTCCAGAGATGTCAGTGTTTTGAGACTGATAGAATAGGTCACGACTATGTATAAGACATCTGATTGGCTGAAATATCGCGGAATGGCAAGTTGTTTGCAGGAAAAAACAATCGCCAGCCGGCCGTGCGTATCCAGGGGTTCCGGATGCAAGCGCAGAGCCCTAGTCTGCTGAGAGTGGAAGTTTTTAATCAGAAGTAACGTTAGGTAAAACTTGTAGCTTTGCATGGTGAGGATGATAAGTAAGACTAATTGCGGTGACACCATGTGGAATCTCAATTGAGTAGTAATTAGTTATGAAAAGAACTGGGGGTCAACTCGACGTTTCGATCAGCCCCCAGCAAACCCCAAGGATTCTACATACCCACAAGGACAAACCGGACCCAAACAACAGAGCGGGAGTCTACCGGATCCCCTGTGAGTGCGGTAAGGTGTACATCGGCGAAACAAAACGCAACCTCCCCATCAGATTGAAGGAACACCGAGCACACGGCCGCAGAGGAGATTTCGAGAAGTCCGCCATCGTCAAGCACTCGCACATCAAGGACCACCAAATCGACTGGCAGGCAGCCCAACTCATCACACCCATCGACGCATGGCACCCCAGACGCATCAGAGAGGCCATCGAGATCGTCAAACACGACACTGTGCCACAGGACATCGGTTTCTTCATCAGCGACATTTGGCGACCTATACTACAGACTGAAGGATCTTCTATATCCTAAGTCCATAACCCACCCCAGACTGAGGGATCCCCTATATCCTAAGTCAACCACCCTCCTTCCCCTGTGCTTGTTAAAGATGGACTACAACGGAATAATGATAAGTGCTGTATTGCTGTTTTCGTTCGAGAAATGTGTAATGATTACTAACATATTATTATTATTCAATAAAACTTGTTCCTTCATGCAAAAAAAACCTCAATTTGATCGGCATTCTACGACCCAGAAAAGCCCAGTTTCACCAAAAGCCCTCAACTCATGAATAATTCATACTTCGTGTGTGACGTAGCACCCATGACGCTTTGTTACCCGTCCCACGCACAACAGTCGATCGTGTGTACTGTATGCATTTACCATACATGCAATGCGGAACAACAGCGGACAAGCGACATCTTCTAGACCGAAAAACAGCGAAAATGTCCGATAGCAGCGAATATTGGGAAGATCACAGTATAGATGAGGAAGAGGAGTTTCATATAGGCACTTCTGAGGATAGTGATGTCAGCTGTAGCGATGAGGGGAGCTCCCCAGACGAGAGAGAAGGCGAAGACGATGACGAACAAGTCGAAGTAGGCCTACGTGGCGCTGAACCATACCGGTTCGAGCCACTTGCGGCAGTTGACCAGCCCGGTGACGGTGATCGTCAGGCCGAAGACGACGAACCAAATCCTGATGATAGACGGCTAAACACAGACTGGTAAGCCCACAAAATGATTAATGAATGAAATACTGAATGATGCTTCGTTTGATCAATTCGTTTCTGCTGTACAAAAATAGTTGTAGGCTATACTTGACAAAAACATGAACGAACATGATGGAGACCCAAGGTACATGAGGCCAAATAAAATTTAAAAAACATGTTTAGCGTCCCCACCCGCTTCCTTTTTAGAGGCCGCCTCCTTTTTTTTTTTTTTTTTTTTTTTTTTAAACGAAAAAAAAGGATACATTTTAACGATCTCAGACGAAACAAATAAATTTTAAAATAAATAAGATCGTAATTTTTTTAACTTTAGCACACCGTGTATAAAGTTGTCGATTATCATACGCGTGTCAGTTCGCCCCGTGTGAAATATTAACTGGTTCTCTACGTCTAGGAACTCAGGACTAGCAAATAGAAAAGTGTTGAAAGACAAAGAGAACACGGAAACCAGCGTACGTGTAAAACGTATTACCATTTTTACAGTCGCTTTAAAATTTATAGTACATCCGCATGCAGTTTTTCTGCGGCACGTCTACAGTGATATAAATAAACTTTTATTGTTTTGTCTTTATGTGTCACTAAAAAACTTATTCACTTCCCATAAATGCGACATCACAGAGGCTAAAGTGACATCATATGGTGCAATTGCGCAGAAGAGATGTTCGGTTCTGCATAGTGGCATTATTTTGGTCTCATTTTCTGTTGCATCTTGCCCATAAGAAGCCAATATGTCATTTCCTGAGTCTAAGTGGCGGCCATTTTGAAAAAAGCTGCCAGCCATCTTGAAAAATAGCCCGGCCGGTTGTCTTTAAAAATGTGTCGGGCGGCCATTTAAAAAAAAAAAGGCCCTCCTCCTTCCTTTTTTAAAAAAGGCAGGACGCTAAACATGTTTTTTTTTAAATTTGGCCTAATGTAGTAGTACATGTACATGTGTACATGTGTACAATACATGTACAGTGGAAATTTGGGGGTAATTACTATGTCTTGCGTTTTATGATTTGTTGGCAATGTTAGCCAGTATTTATGAAGACATGATGGGAAAGTAATCACTGCTCAAAATTCAAATAAAATCATGATCTTTTACCATCATGCTTTAAGCATAATTGACATTTAGTATGTCCCTTCAAATCAAAGGTTGTAGCCCCCTGCACAATAAAAATGTTTGATCTGCCCATGGAAAAATGTATTCCTTCGTGATGTACCTGTCCTTGATCAGTTCATGGGGGATGTATTTCAAGATCAATTTTTAAGTAGTGCAACCCCAATGACAAAGTTACTAAAATTATATTTTCCAAACTTGTTTTTTTTGTAATAGGTGTTCGTGTGGACATTGTGTTCTTCAGCCTTTGCTCGCAAACTGTATATGTTGCAAAGAAGTTGAGAAGACAGAGAACATGATGCGGCAGCTGGACATCAACGTGGATGATCCCAACCAGTGCCTTACCATTCATGATTGGTTTGATGCGATCTGCCTCCACCCAGGAGTGCTTGCAACAGCGTATCTTCAGAGATGCAGTTGAAGGAACGCTTGACCAGTAAGTGATTTGAGTGTTGACTGAATGTACAAAGCCAATGTACCATCAATTTCAATTAATATTTTAGAGCAATGTCAGTTTTGAATGATCTGCATATCAAGCAGATTACTTTTGATTGACCAGAATGAGCACCGGTGTTTACTTCAGACATGGAGGAAAAAATAGATTTTTTCCTCCATGCTTCAGAGTAACCGCACACAACTGAATATGACCTTGGTTGACCCACGTGCATCTATATCTTATTGTACATGCATTACATGTATGTAATTGTTTACTTTTGATCATGATTGCCTTTTGGTATGGTTATAGTTTTATAGCATTTCAGTTTCACATGGTTTAACGTCAACTATATCGATACTCCACCATGCAAATCACAAATCTTATGTTTATAATTTTGTCTGATTTTTTGTTTTGTTTTACAGAAAATATCGCCATGTTGCATATCGGCAAGTGGTGAGGTGGTGTTGGGGTTATCTTGGCCGTTTCAACCGGGTGCCACTGCCATCATGTGTAATGGACGCAATCCGCAGGACGTTCCCAAACCCTGATGGACAGTACAAAGGATTTTCGTATCCACCACTGGATTAGGCCGATTTGCTTTGTTTTATTTTTTAAATTGGTAACATTCTTCCCTAGTTATAATGATCTGGAGGGAGTTACAAATTATTTTGTGCGTTCATAAACCATGATCAATGGTAGAATCAATTACGTGTGTATTTCATTTTGTGTCTTTTCGGGGGGGGGGAGAAGTTGATTAATTTAGCACTAATGTGAAATAAACTTGTTTTATGTTGCCAACAATACACTATGGTAAAAACATTACAAATTCGGTATGGCAGAAAGATGCCAAGAACTGAAAATTTTACAAGACCTTAGTACTTTCGAATAAATGACAAGACAAAATATGTATGTATTTGCAACCAACAATTGAGTTTATTTTTTAGGTTAAAATATCAAAATTAAAAAGTTGCCTCTTGATGACGAAAACAACTTAATCAAAATCCTGTACATACTTGTTTGGAACTTGGCCATTGTTCTGTTAAACCGAACTGGAAATCCTTTGAAATTCGTTTCACACTTGCTGCTCTTTTCCCAGGAAAAACTTACAATCAGCATAACTCTACTGCTGAGCAGGTTCAGATTTTCTTGGATTAAAAGCTAATTCAATTAGGTTTTTGGCTTTGCATCACAAAAGGGAGAAGTGTGACAAAAACTAATATTGTAAATCTCATGTTGGTAAATCTCATGTACTTCTGCCTATAAAACTTAAAACTTGTTCTGAGTGTACAGTGGCAATAAATTGTAAAATACAAGAATAGAATAACAATAAATGTGTACAGGCCATGTCATTCTGTCTTCAATGAAATATTAATAAAAAAATATAAAAGACATGTATATAGCACCAAATCCATTTGAATAAAATGCTCCCAGGCCCTTTAAATATAATAAAATAACCTAAAGTAACAATAGCAAAGATTATAAAAGATTAAATACATGGGAGCCATGCAGATAAAGTGATAAAAACAGGCAAATATCAGCAGGGGCGGATCCAGGAATTTTGGCATGAAGGTGAAATCCTTTCGTGTATTATTCACGAACTTCACCCATTCCTTTGATATCGCAGGATCCCGCGGAAATTGAAAAAAATTAGTCTCTGGATTCTTAATACTATTTCTAGTGCATCCACCAACAACACATGAAGTCGGCATTATAACTGTTAGACAACAACGTCGAAAAAAAGCTTCATAAAAACTTCATGGCTCTGCTGACGCATGAAAACGCATGTATAGTAACATGGCGTCTTCTGTTTACTCTCGGGTGCTCATGGGTTATACGTCATCCCTTTTCGCTGGTTTACAAGTCCGCTGGTACTATATCGTGGATTTCATAGTGGATTTTCAATGGGTCTTTGTCGGGAACCAGTGCAGGGCGGGAAATTTCTAAAATCGAAGAAGCGGGGTCTAATTTTTTCGGTCAAATTGCAACAAAATTATAAAGAGAAAAACATGACCACAACAATAAATTGTTACCTGAACACAACATAAACAAGGTTCGATAGTCAATTTAATGTGAGAGTTCTCGTTGTAGTCCATCTTTAACAACTGATTCAGTTCAGTGAGCACACACTCCTCTCCCCCAACCCCTAGGATCCTAGTCTCATAGTCTCACAGTTTCCCGCCTGCGCGCCTCAACGAACTAATCCTCCAGCATCCATTCATGGGATGATCCTCCAGCAGTCTACTTAAGCAGCAGCATTTTCCAGAGTCCGGCATTCTCCTGAGGACGATCAGAGCATACTGATCGAAACGTCGAGTTGTACCCCCAGTTCTTTTCAGAACTAATTACTACTCAATTAGAAGTAACGTTATTCCCGATTATTGAATCATGTTGCGAGCCGTCGTCGGAGCCGGAGCTAGCGTCAGAAGTGCTAGTGTGGGTAGCTTGGTTGAGGTCAGTCGGTTTGTCAAACGTTAATTTTGTTTTCCCCACCCCTCGACCTAATTTTCCTACTAACTTATTACTTTTTTAACGTTAAAATGCCCAACCCACCAACAAATCCCCATCAAGAGACACGCAGCGGGTAGAATGTCGTGTCCTACCGCCACTTTTCTCATTCAATATAACCAATAATGTAATCTTACCTACCCAGTAAGGTGGAGAACATATGGATGATGATGGACATACTTCAAATTATTCCTGGATATTTATTTCATGAAAAATCGGGCATTTTTGGTATACAATGACTTCCTCAGTCATGTCAGTCAGATCATGGAGGTACTAGAATTAGATCAGCTAGGATGATCCTATCGTTATGTTTTCACATAAGCGCTAGGATAAAGAGTGTACAAAAAAACGTAGAACTAGGGTTTTCAGTTCGTACGTGCTTGACCGAAGCCCTCCACACGCACAGCGCGTCGCCCGCAACAAAAAGCATCAAAATTTTAAATCAAAAAATTATATTACTTGTACCTGTCGAAATCTTACATGTAATAGCTCATTGGAAAGCTTATAGTTTCAGCTATCCAACAATGTACATAAAATAGCAATCGGAAGTACGTGCAAAAGCCTAGGTTTTTATGAATGAACCACTCTCGTCCCGCCCAGCCTTTCGCGAAGTGTTCCGAGATTGGGCGCATTCAGCCCGTAAAATTTGCCGCGCTCTGCTGAGGGCATCCACTTCGGAGCTGTCTCCGCGTCCGAGTACATTGTGATTGACATGAAAACGGTTTCCCTATTGAGTCAAAGGGCTCCTTTACATACCCGTAGTTGCTCGATCTCCATAACTACTCTACAACCGAAGTTACGAAGAGATAAAAAGTAAACACCGTTTTTTCGAGGTGAAATCTTCAAGTTGAAAGGTAAGAACGGTGACTGAATTAATTTTACACCTCCTTTCTATCATGTGAAAGGTTTGAGCCGTAATTTTGTTTAGTTTTGAGCGGAGAGTGTATTTTTTACACCCTTTCAAAAGCTCTTATGAGGGAAACGAGCACGAACGCTGTGCGTGTGTATCACGGTGTGTGTAGGCTGATTCAACGGTTTTGTTGCCATTAGGGATGTACACAGTGTATGGACAGTCGCGCTTCATCGAATGCTGTATATTTGATTAAATAAAACGAAGCAGGTCAACTCGTACGCCCGCCAACTCGTACACGGACCAACTCGTGCGCATATTGGTCAACTCGTACACGCACCAACTCGTACACGCACCAACCCGTACACGTAACACACCAACTCGTACGCAGTAGGTTATTTTGATGCGAGTAGGTATAGCACGTACGTTCTGTGGCAAAGTTTAGCTTGTGCGCATGCATACTAAGTAGGCGATGTAAACAAACGAGGTTTTCGCGGTTTTTTTGTCATCACTGTTAGCCGCATTATTCATGATTGTATCAGTGTATTGACCCTTATTATGTTAACAAGGACTCTTTCACGTCATGTTGAGCCTAATTTCCACAAAATCCAAACAGAAAATCCCTGCGAATTTGTTCGTGGATAAAATAGTCAACTCGGGGACATGTTTGTCATTGGATATTAAGGCACTTCTATTTGGGCTATAAAAACGATGTTAAAGTTTTTAGGGAAAAATAAAAAAATAGAAATGATTCATGAGCGTATGAAGTTCACGGATGTGTAAACATTGCGTTACTATCATTTTTCTTTTGGTAGTGACTAGACGTTTGCATATATTGAAAATTCTGTTGTTACCCCTCCCGAATGATGTAGTTTGTCTTTAGTACATGGGTGGCAATTCTCTCTATATCCTTTGTGATGGGAGCTGTCAGGGGCCTTTGTAAGATTTGTTCAATCTCTGTTGGTTGATCCAAATGTCTCGTAGGGTCAGTTGCTGCTGGCCTTCCTCGCATTCTCTTGCATGACCTACCACCTATGCTTTGCTGTGAAAACTCCCGGCAAATTTCACAAGGATTTCCATGTTCAGGCCAGTGGAGGCGGGATATCTCTGGGTATTTGCGGTTTTTGCTGATTTTTGACAGACAGCTTAAGCAGATATGAGAAGGGTGCTACTGGGGGTTATCACATGTCAAATCTAGTGAGAAAGTGTCCTTGATCCTTGCATACAAACGCGGCTTGAGTTTGGTGTAGAGTTCTCTCCTACAAGTGATTGTAAATGACTTCGTGCTAAGTCCGGGGTTTATCGATTGAGCCAAAGATTGAATAAACACACAACAATATGAGACAGGATTACCAGTTGACGATCACTTCTTTTATTAGTCACTGATGCAAACTCATCAGTTCCTCTCTTTATCCCAATCAATCTCCGCCTGACTTCTTATTCCATCAGCAAACATTATTTAACCTCTTTACTTATTATTTTCAATCTAGAACAAAATATTATTTTCTTAGAAAGATCAACTCACGCTTACGCACGCATGCAGCACGCGTATGCATGCAGCTCGCGTGTAAAGCAAGGGAATCATTTTAATAACAATAATTAATTTTCTGATTAATTTATGTTATATCACCATATCACTACAACTATTTTAGATTTTCGCTTCGCTTTATAGGCAGAGCTTATTTGTCTGTTTCCACAGATTCGACAAAGTGCTTCCAGAACAGTAAGATGATGCTCCATTTTACAGTTTCTAAAATGCCCCAAAAAGGAAAAGGAAAAAATATAGTAAGAAAGTGTAAGCGTGTTGGTAAATTCAAACCATTCATCTCGTGAAAACTATTTTCCAATTCTTCACAAAAACTTTTGAAACTGAGAAATTATGGATTTAAATTAAGTGTTTTTTAACCCTTACTTAAATTTTTTTGTATTACCTTAGCAACCAATTTCTGGTCCATTACACATCTTCTTGGTAGTTTTGTCACTCAATGTTCTTGTGTGTCGTTTATTCATGAGTTGGAGTGTTTGTAACGTCAATTTGAAGGAAAAGTTATTTAAACTCGGCGCGCTAGATAGTGTCAAAGTTGATTGTTTACATTTGGGCGACCTCTGTTGTCAAGGAATGTTGCAGTACCGCGGGAACTTTACTTGCCTGCGCGGGTACCAGCACGCTGGTGCACGATTCTAAACTAAATATTGCAGGGCCAATGGGAGCAGAACGTACGTGATAGGCCTACGAAGTATTTTTGGGGTAATTCACGGCAGCTTAAGGATACTCAGTAGCATTATGTGGCATGCACCCAAACTGTCAATCATCGTTCAATTAAATAAAGCTATACAACCCAACAATAGCAATTGCCGCTCGTTAATTGGGTTTAATTGGGTGCATTGATCTTGAGGGGGCATGTTTTTGAAGACGCCGTCTATCGATAACTAGTCCCTTGACACGGTTGGGCGGCCAAGCTATTGCAACCTTTTATCTCACCGCTAAAGAGAGGGCTTTAATGTTGTTGGCATTCTATGACGGTCCACTCAGGCTAGTTAATTTGTTTAATGAAAAATCGGGTAGACTAGAATGTCGTATCCGACCGCCACTTTTTCACATTCAATATAACCAATAAAGTAATCTTGCCTACCTAGTAAGGTGGAGAACGTATGGATGATGATGGACATACTTCAAATTATTCCAGGATATTTATTTCATGAAAAATCAGGCATTTTTGGTATATGATGACTTCCTCAGTCATGTCAGTCTGATCTTGTCAACTCCCCAATTAGTGACCAACACAGTCATTGTACATACATGCGCAGTGGCAACTATAATAGGATCCTTCTATTTTCTGAAGGGGAGGATTCTTTTTAGAAGGGAAATAAAGTCCGAAAACCATCATAAAAGTAGATTTTAAACATAGTTTTCACTTTCTGTACCACCAACAATCGATAGAATCATTTTATAACTGGTTAGTGGTTGCAAAAAAATTCCAAAAAAACCCCTTAAAAAGTGGCGGTCGGATACGTACGATATTCTTTAAATTAAGTGTTTTTTAACCCTTACTTAAATTTTTTTGTATTACCTTAGCAACCAATTTCTGAATCCTTCCTAACTCCCGAGGCCCATTTGCTTACACATAACCTGAATCCTCCCTAACTCCATAGGCCCATTTGCTTACACATAACCTGAATCCTTCCTAACTCCCTAGGCCCATTTGCTTACACATAACCTGAATCCTTCCTAACTCCCGAGGCCCATTTGCTTACACATAACCTGAATCCTCCCTAACTCCATAGGCCCATTTGCTTACACATAACCTGAATCCTTCCTAACTCCCTAGGCCCATTTGCTTACACATAACCTGAATCCTTCCTAACTCCCTAGGCCCATTTGCTTACACATAACCTGAATCCTTCCTAACTCCCTGGGCCCATTTGCTTAACACATAACCTGAATCCTTCCTAACTCCCTAGGCCCATTTGCTTACACATAACCTGAATCATTCCTAACTCCCGAGGCCCATTTGCTTAGTGCTTACACATAACCTGAATCCTTCCTAACTCCCTATAGGCCCATTTGCTTACACATAACCTGAATCCTTCCTAACTCCCTGGGCCCATTTGCTTAACACATAACCTGAATCCTTCCTAACTCCCTAGGCCCATTTGCTTACACATAACCTGAATCCTTCCTAACTCCCGAGGCCCATTTGCTTAGTGCTTACACATAACCTGAATCCTCCCTAACTCCCTAGGCCCATTTGCTTACACATAACCTGAATCCTCCAAAATCCTTCAGTAGTAAAGCAAGCACATGTACATGACATGTATGCACACATGTGTTTCTAATCTGTGATACATGTACATGGCCAGGGACCCTCCCTGCATGCATGGAGCAATAATTAACAGTGTCCACTGACCCAAGCACTGACCTTGCAATCACTATAACAAACATGGATGTACATATGTACCATGGAAAGGCAAGTATGCCTAATAACCTCAATCCTCCAAAATCCTTCACTTTAGCAAAGAGCATGTAGCATGTATAACCTCAATCCTTCAAAATCCTTCACTTTAGCAAAGAGGATTTTGGAGGATTTACGATGGTTAGGGTTAAAGGGACAATATCGTCATGACCAGAGCAGACTTTCCACTGTGCATGGAATCAGTGGCCTAGTTTCAGATGAACTCGCTGATATCATAATTATGCAGCCACTAGCTCATATGCAGCAGCCATGGTAATATGATCTTAACACGCCATGTTATCGTGATTATTGTCTCTTTAACCCTCCTACTACTACAAGGGTCAAAATCAGTCAAAATGTTGATATACTTGCCAAGGTATATGGAGTGCCATGGTCGAGCGGTTTAGTGCATCGGATTTGTGTTCTGATGGCCGAGTCGTCAGAATGTAGGTTCGAATCCCGGCTGCGACCGTGGTGCTTGCGCTCCTTGAGCAAGACACTTTACCATAATTGCTTCTCTCTACCCAGGGGTAAATGGGTACCTGTGAGGGCAGAGTTGGTTGTTGTGTTTGATTAGCCAACATGCGCCGAAATGGCAGCAATTGAGCTGTATACTCCCCAGGGAGCTGAGATAGTTTCAGGAATGATTTATGCGCCTGATGAGCAGGGGTAATAATGTACAGCGCTGTTATACCTCGTGTAAGAGCGCTTTAAAAAATGCCGCCATTATCATTAAGGTATATCTAGTGCACTTAAAAGTCGAACACTGTCAAACCAATACGTGTAGTAAAGTACATTTACAGGTCAAAATGAGTCGATCGTTTTTGACTGGTAAAAGCATTGTCTGGTATTGTTCAGGGTGGTCAAAATGACAGTCAAAACCAGTCAAAAACGCCCCTGTGTGCACGCCCCTGTGGGTCAACAGTCAAAACAGTCAGTTGACTGATTTTGACCTCTATATATAGCTGCTTGTCACTAAAGTGCAGCTATAGTAGGAGGGTTAATTATTAATCATAAATAAATAAAATTCTGATTTCATTTTGATAGCTCCCATGGCAGCCAAGCCTCATGAGATTATATGGCAGCACCCCTCCTCAAGGAAATCCAGCTCCGCCCCTTATAAAGATCACCTCCAACCTGTCGCTACAGAAGGCGGCACTTCCAGATGGAGAACAGGCCAAACAGCGCCCTCTTGTGCTCGTCTTAAGTTGGCTTCTGGCCAAGCAGCGTCATCTCGATAACTACACCAAGTTTTACACGAATCGGGGATGTGATGTGCTGACGGTACGAGTAGGTCCATTGCAGGTAAATACATTACCTATTCGCTCGTCCATGGCCATATGAGGGCGCCATCACATACGATACAGGAGTTCACGTGTCACGGAGGGCATTTTGTATTGTAAGCATTGAATGCCATTTTATATGGACAGCCATCAGTGAGCAAAAATTTTAAACATGTTGAGCAAGAGATTCTGCCAAAAATTTTACATTTTACGCTGAAAGTATTTAAGAGGAATACATGTAGTATTAACGGTTACCAGAGAAGAGTTTTTTCATTTAAACCAACAAATATGGCTGCTGAAACGCTCTTTTTTTTCAGGTAGAAAAAAACTCCTTATAAAATAATGACTAGTGCAGCAAGTGGTTAAAAAACTTAGGAAAAGGTATGGTATTTGGAATGCAATGGGTGAGAGGGTGGAATCCAGCAGTGCAGAGAACTTAGTGCAGTTTCGGTATAGTTAACCGGTTAGCCGTCCCAACACTATATGTCATTATCCTCGGATTAACCCTCCTTCTCCTACAAGGGTCAAAATCAGTCAAAATATTGGTATATCTAGTGCACTTAAAAGTCGAACACTGTCAAACCAATACGTGTAATAAGTACATTTACAGGTCAAAATGAGTCGACCGTTTTCGACTGGTAAAAGCATTGTCTGGTATTGTTCAGGGTGGTCAAGATGACAGTCAAAATCAGTTAAAACATGTGGGTCAACAGTCAAAACAGGCAGTTGACTGATTTTGACTTCTATAGTAACTTCCCACTAAAGTGCATCAATAGGAGGGTTAAGAATGAAATACAACATTTTTGTTTATAACCCTCCTACTGTTTGACAATTTGAAACCATTCAAAATTTCCACTTACCAAAATGCCCATTGGTTTTGTACACACATGGTGATACCATTTGAACAGTGTTGGTAGCAAGCTTTACTACCATTCAATTCCATTCAAATGCATAGACACTTGTGTCCTTGAGCAAGACACTTAACCATAATTGCTTCTCTCCACCCAGGGGTTAAATGGGTACCTGTGAGGGCAGAGTTGGTTGATTAGCCCTATATGCGCTGTAATGGCAGCAATTGAGCTGTATACTCCTCAGAGAGCTGAGATGGTTTCAGGAATGATTTATGACCCTTATGAGCCTCATGAGCAGGGGTAATAATATAATGCGCCTTGAGCACCACTTAGTTGGTGGATACGTGCGCTATATAAGTCCAACACATTATTATTATTATTATTATAGAGGGTCCATTGATTCACCACTTAGGAGTATCCAAACAAGGTTTTGTATTAGCTGTACTACCATGTAGAAAGATCCAAACAAGGTTTTGTATTAGCTGACCTACCATTCAAAACCATAAAAGCGAATGGTTTCAAATGGTGCATCAACTTGTATGAAAAAGGTACCAGAAGTAGGAGGGTTAATAGTATGTCATTCACATGTATCCTTGACTTTTCCTGTAAATCTTATGATTTTCAGATAATGCTACCCACCAAGGGATCGCAAGTTATCGCAAGAGAAGTCGTCAAATTCCTTCAGAGCGAGGAAATCCGCGACCGGAAGATCCTCGTTCACAGTTTCTCGGTGGGCGGGTACCAGTACAGCGAGATACTGCAGCAGATGCTGGCGGCACAGTCCGAGTCCAAGGAGATCACCAGCCGCATCATCGGACAGATCTACGACAGTACCATCGGTTTGAACGAGGTCTCGATTGGGATGTCAAAGGTGAACTCTTCAATAATTTTACTTGTCTAATTTTCCCCTAGTGTACAAAGAAAAAAAACTGACTGAAGTGGGACTCGAACCAGCGACCTCCGGGTTTCGACGGGTTCGAGTCTTGGATAATGTGTTTAATATGTGATGATCAAATTTGCAAGTTTACGATGGTAAGACTCAGGCTTAATTTTGCATTTAAAGGCTTGTTAGATTAGTTTGGGGAATTTAACCGTATGGGTCCATATCAATTTCAGTGTGTCTTCGTGTTTGATGATAAACAAAATCAGATTATAGATTATTTTATCACGCTGCAGCAGTGGCGTCACTAAAGGGGCAGGGGGACGGCCGGAGTTTTGAAAACATTTCGGAAATTTCTGCTTTTGGGAGAAAATAACATAATAAGCAAGGAGAAGAGAAAACTTTACTTAAGGATTGTTGATTATTCCGACATCCCATAATTCCGACTGCCAATTTATCCGCCAGGCGACCCCCTTGGCCCGCTTTTGACATAAATTTCGGAAATGAAGAATGATTTCATGTACGGAAAATACGACTTAAATAAAGCTAATATTCCGGCTGCCCAATACAAATTTGCATGAGTCGGACAAGCAATCCGAAAAACTGAAGGGAGTTTTGTTAGAGATGTTTCTGACAACAACCAGGAATCCAACTTTTCCCGACTCTCACAGCTTCGGCCTATATATTATTTCCGACTAATAATAGCAACACAATATCCAGAACTGGTTATAGTCCGACACCTCGTTGAGGTATTTCAGATGGATGCTTCTGTTTTAGTTAATTCGACCCAACTAATAAAGTTAAATATCCTGTTTAAAAAAAGCTCCATATTTAAAAAAAAAAAAACATATTTAAAAAAAAAAAACCATGTTTAAAAAAACCCATATTTAAAAAAAAAACATATTTAGAAGAAGAAAAAACATATTTAAAAAAAAAAAACCATATTAAAAAAAAAACCATATTTAAAAAAAAAACCAATCCGTCCGCAAGCCCATAATTCCAACAACTTATGGCGTTTGGATTTCTGAAAAATGCTGACATTTTGAATTTAAGTACCGGTACATAATCTAAGGTACATAATGTATAGTGCATTGAGCCCGGGCTATCGCCTGGGGGAATATATATATACACACACACACACATTAAAAATCTCCCAATCCAACAAGCGAGGGTTTAAGAAAATACGGTCCGAGTAAAATTGGCATTATGTCAATATGTTGAAGAAATTGCCAATTAAATGACTGCTGTATTGCTTTTGGGATGAAGGCCTTTAATGTGTGTAATTCGTGATGATAAAATTTGCATGTTTACGATTTTAAGACCAAGACTAAATTTTGCATTTTAAGACTTGATGGATTAGTTTGGGGGAATAAAACCGTATGGTTCCATATCAATTTCAACGTGTCTTTGTGTGAACAAACGTAGGAGTGGCGTATAGCTAAAGGGGGGGGGGGGGGGGGAGGGGAGGGGACGCCCGGCCGGATTTTTGACAACATTTTGGAATTTGGGCTTTTGGGAGAAAATAACATAATAAGCAAGGAGAAGAAAAAATATATTAATTAAGGATTATTTTGATTTGCTGATGATTCCGATAGCCCGTAATTCCAACTGCCAATTTATCCGACAGAATTTAAATCGCCAAATTCATTGGCCAAGGTCTAGTAGTAAAACTGCTTGTTAATATTGCTTCGACCGGTAGCGTATGGCTGTCAATGATCAGTACCAGTAAATAACAAACTCAAATTAATAAAATGATGGGTCACTGTTTTAATCATCAGCTTGCACGAGGGCATGTGGGCGTATGCAGTCTTTCACGTTTTTTGTACAGTTCCGACATCTGAATTTCATTCAACAAAATTTGTTTGTTTAACCCTAACCACCCTAGATCCTGCAAAATCCTCCAAGGGGCACTTTTTTGGGGAAAATTCAGCACTGGTTGAAACTGGTACTTTCACCTCTTCAAACGGGGCAAAATTACTACCCTGGCAAGAAGTACAGGCCATAAATGCTGAATATGTAAAAATCCATGAAAATCCATGGTGCATTTTGAAGATAAGGGCATGTTTCCAAAAGTGTACTGATGGATTTTGGAGGATTGAAGAAGGTTCCTAGCCAGAATACCTATAGGGGGTTAGGGCTCAGGAAGGTTGCTAACCAGAATACCTATAGGGGGTTAGGGTTCAGGGTCAATGTACCTAGTCGGCGTTCCCAGAGGTTTATTTGATGAGTTAATTTTACTTTCGGCCGACACAATGGATGATTTAAGGCACCCGCTCAAAACTATCCCGGGATAAATTGTGGAAAGTTTTCCTCAAAGGGTATATCGTTGCGGAAACATTGCGGGTGAATTCTTTTTCTATATGTGACCCACTCTGGCAAAACCTGAAACTTCTCGGCATTTATCATAATGCATAACAGCCATGAAAAGATCAAAAACTGACCCCAAGGACCAGTTTGAGGGACCAGTTTTCATGTCACCGTATAGAGCATTTTCTCTAGATTTTGATGGAAAAAGAAAAATCTTGAAACGTTGCTGGGAACATATTGTTAATTTTCACGATAAATTTGGGAGGTCACTTTTGAAAAATGGGTCCAAGTTCAAGGCTTTGTCAGAGCCATCCACGATACAAAGCACACATTTACCTGCAATATGTTTATAGACTCTCCACTGAGCAGTCTGCGGTTTGGCCAACTGATAAGATCTCACCGCCCTTTGTGGTTTTGAGAAGCCAGGCAATGTTTACGAAATGTGACATGCGTGATTTATTTTGTGAGAGTATTGATCAAGTCTTACTTGATGTCAATGAATGAGCCCGATCTTTAGCAACAGAACACACAGGTTTACTTTTAAATAAAAAAGTAATACAGATCTGAAATTCTTCAATACCATGAAGATTTTAAGAATGAAATGTTCTTCGGCAATAGTAACAGCACAATCACTCGGACAGTGACCAAACTGCAAATCCACCCAGCAGGGACCACCCACTGGCTTCCAGTAGATAAATATTTCAATGTCTGGGTTTAGTCTTCATGTAAACAAATTGCCTGGTCTAATTTCAATACTCCCCCCCCCCCCAACTCCCAATATATTTGGACTGCTTGGATATACTTTGCTGGTTGAAAAATCAACTGCGGTTAAATCTGTAACATGTGTACAGAAGGTAGGCAATTACCAAAAACTTGTTACTTATTCACTGCATAATCACAGGAAATAACACATATAAAAACCTATAGTTTGGCTTTTGGTAAACCTACATGCAATAACCTACATTTTGCTTTAAAAAAAACCTATTTAAAAAACATATTTGGTAGATTAGGCACTGGGAGGCCTGTGTTAATTTCACAACAAGGTGATTATATACGTGGCATTTTCACATTAACCATATCTACCTCATGTCCATCAAAATCCACCACCTGTTTTTGCTTGATTTTGTTGGATTCAGTACTCCACAGTATAGCCCAGTGAATAGAGCATGTAGCCATGTGTACCAAAATCCATCAAACTCCACCGGCTGCTTTTTGTTGGATTCAGGACTGTGTCTAGCCAAGCCACGGATGCTTTGCATTTGTTACTGTACCAAATCCATCAAACTCCACCAGCTGCTTTTGTTGGATTCAGGACTGTGTATAGCCAAGCCATGGATGCTTTGAATAATTTGCTACTGGACCAATCCCATCAAAGTCCAACAATTGGGGTACCCTTTTTACTGCATGTTGATGGATTTTGGAGGATTTGGGATGGTTCGTAGCAAAAATGCCTAGGGGAAATGCCATGGTTACTCACGTTACATTTTTGAGGTATTGGGCCCACTCTTAACCCTCCTACTACTACAAGAGTCAAAAGCAGTCAAAATTTTGATATACTTGCCAAGGTATATTTAGTGCACTTACATTGTCAAACACTGTCAAACCTTACGTGCAGTAAGTACATTCACAGGTCAAAATGAGTCGACTTTTTTTACTGGTATTGTCTGGTATTGTTCAGGGTGGTCAAAATGCCCAGTCAAAAATGCCCTTGTGTGCACATTTGGGTCAACAGTCAAAACGGGCCAGTTGACTGATTTTGACCTCTGTAGCAACTTCCTACTAAAGTGCAGCAATAGTAGAAGGGTTAATGCCATAATATATATTTCACTCATTAGTTTTTTCACAGTAGTTGCATTATACCCAGACCTTAATACTCGGCACAAAATAAGAATTTCAGAAATTTGTTAAATGTTCGCTGTAATATAAGAGATAAAGTGACATTATATGCTTGTCCAAAAAAATGTAACGTGAGTAACCAGCATTTGTCTCTTATATTGCATACATATAACAAATGTCTTATTTTTGTTTTGTTTTTGTGCTGAGTATAATGCAACTACTGTGAAAAAAACTCAGTAAAATGTATAAGTAAGGAAATAATGACATTAAGAGTGGGCCCAAAACTGTAACGTGAGTAACCATGGAATTGCCCGTAGGGAGTTAGGGTTAAAGATTTTTTTTCACAGCATCGTATCCCTCTCTTTATGTAACAGGCCTTACTTAAGAACCCTGTACTTCAGAAGATAATGCGTATGAGCATCAACGGGTATCTCCGCGTCATGCGCAAATCCGTCACCCAGCACTACCAGAAGAGCTCGGAGGTCTTCTTTCACAACCCGGTCCCCGCCCCTGCCCTCTTCTTCTACTCCCACACCGACGTGATGGGCACGGCGGACATGAGCCAGCGGGCGATTGCGTCCCTCCGAGACAAGATGGGCTACACGAACGTGTACAGCAAGTCGTTTGAGGATTCCCCGCACGTCGGCCACATGTACAAGCACCGGGACGAATACATGAGCACGCTGTCCGCTTTCCTCAGCGGGGTGGAATATTTCAAGGAGGCGTCGGATGAACATAAGGAGCTACCCGATCTAGCCAAGGAAGAAATGAGGGGCACAGTTGTCGGGTATAGTGTATAAACCTTATCGGTCAATCCATGCTGTTTGATTGACAAGCCGCATAGGTGTATCGCAATCTTTATTTAAACGCAAGGTTGACTACGACGACATGGTTTTATTAAATTATATTTATATGAAATATTTGTCAACATTTTGTCATACTCTTGATTTGCTGAAGCGATGTATTCATCCATATAACCATATATTTTCCTAAATTCTGTAATAGCTTTTTTATTATTTGCATCATCTTTTAATTTGGTAAACCAGACAATACTGGGAGGCCACTTTGATCATAAATTATTCATGAACCAGCCTTGGGATGTCACTGGTAGCCAGTATCCTTTTATAACCACTCATGCATGAGTGCTATACTCACTTTTATGCAGATCGTGTTTTTACTGCTTTAGGGAGGAGGGCCAAAGTCATGGTACAGCCAAGCCCAGACATACGGGCCTATATAATCCCCTAGCTGAGCACAAAAGACCCTTTACTAACCCTCCTACACATGGAGGCCACTACGATCCACTAAATTCTGTTCTTCAGTACATACCATGTACAAGCCTGCTGTCCTTTTCCAAGTAATCTTACAAAATCAACTGTGTGCCACCCAAGGCCACTGTAAATGTTTGAACATATTAGTATGGCCTGCAATGTATCAATGGGAGACCACTTTACCCTGTAATCACAGTGCACAGAAGGGTAACCACAGGAGGCCACTGGCAACAGCTAATGGCTTGTTTAAAAAATTGCACTGATTGTAGGAGGGTTCTAATGAATAGATCTCAAATAATTCTTATTGTTAACACAGACATAAGTAACCTTGGCTGTCTCTTGTTCACAACTGCAGCCATTATAATGAGCTCTACTTGGCTGGGCTAGGCCCTCCAGAAGCCCAGGTAGCCTGGACTGGGCTTCTCAAAGGCTTGGCTGTACCACGTCTTTGGCCCTCCTCCCTTAGAACAGACAGCACACAATGTTTTTTTTTTTTAATAAATTAAAAAAAAAAATTTATAAAATATTTGTATTAAAGCATATTTAATTGTACTGTCAATTGTACTGTCAATTGTACGCAGCTAGATTTTAATGAATTTACAAATCATGTTTAGAGTGAGTTATTGTATATATAGCCATTGTGTTTGTAGACTGGTGCCTTTCAAATAATTTTTTTTTTCACAGTGATTTTTAATTGGCAGTTAGGGGACCAGATTGCACAAGGTCCCATATAAAATATTCAACAAAAATTATTTGTTGGGAATAGAGGGAGAGATTTTTTATCTGCATAAGACCAACAAAAAAAGGTCTCCGGTTTCTGGTCTGCATATCAACGTTTTCACATTAAAGGGTACATGTATATATAAACGTTTATCCGATTTGTGAGGCCTCTCTTTTAGCCACCATACTTTGTATATGGGAAATTTGGTCTGGTTTCCAAGTCTTGCACTGGTTTTGAAGCCCACCTATGACCATAAACCGGAGACTTTTTGTTGTTGGCCTAATGATTAGTTATTTATAATAAGTAAGGTGGTTCGTTTTTTAAGGTGTTTATATTTCAATATTTGTGCTGGTTATTTTAATGACTTAACCCCTTGCGTACGGTTGATGGCTATAGCCGCGGCCGGTGAATTAATTGATTTTCCAGCTGCATTTGCTGAGAATTCACCTTGAATAGAAATCTTCAAGAAGGCTGGTAGTTTGGTGAACCACATTGTTCTTGAATGGGAGTGTTATATAATAGATTGGGCTTTCGAGAGCATTCTGAATACAGCCTTTTCATGAGATTTCTGAACACCGGCCTTTCAATTACGCTATGTGGGGACTTCACGTACAATGAATAGGGTATACCCGGTTTAGCTTGCCCGCTTATTGTTCTGCTGAACAGCGGAGTTGTGCACATTGCCACGGCGCTCCATGGTTGGCCACAATCACCTTCACTCTCAGTAAAAATAATACCATACGCAAGGGGTTAAAGGGCTTTAGGGTAATTTTCCAAATAGGGAACGACTTCCAAATCTGTTTTGTCAGTTTCTCCTTGTATTGTTTTTTTTTTTTTTTACAGTATTTAAAAATATTTTTGTTGGGTTGTAAACGTGTAGGTTTTTCTGACCAATAACCGTTTAAATAATAAAACAAAATAGCAGTTATTGTCCTTACGTTTCCAACCTAGCAGGTTCTTCCTCAAAGGCAAAATAGACTATGAATACCTTTGCCTTGAAATAATAATTCACTGTGATTTCACGGCAATTTCATGGTGTCTCTTCCTCTCAGTGATTTCAGGGCACATTCACGGCGATCTTGAGAATTAATGAGCTGCCCCAAAACTGCCACAAGAAGTTCATGGCGTTGTGTCATCATGAAATTGCTGTGAACTATTTATTTCAGGGTAAAGTTATTCATAGTGACAAGCACATATCGACACAAGCTTTGTCCTTGTGTATATCATCCATTTTGCCTTTGAGAAAGAGCCTGCTAGGTTCGAAACGTAAGGCCAATAAACACTATTTTGCATACAGGTCCTGTAGTTTGCAACAGCTTACCCTTCTACACATGGAGGCCACTCCGATCTACTAAATTATGTTCTTAAGCAACCTTTCAGTACATACATGTACAAGCCTGCTGTCCTTTCCATGTAATCTTACAAAATCAACTTTGTGTCACCCAAGGCCACTGTAAATGTTTGAACATATTAGTATGGCCTGCAATCTCAGTGGTGTGACAGTGCACAGAAGGGTAACCATAGGAGGCCACTGGCAACAGCTAATGGCTTGGAGTCGGGTCGTTTCAAAAATTGCACTGATTATAGGAGGGTTAATAACCCTATTTAATTAACCCTTACCACCCCAAATCCTACAAAATCCTCCAATGGGCACTTTTTTGGAAAAATTCAGCACTGCTGAAAACTGGAACAAAATTACTACCTGGCAAGAAGTACAGGCTGTAAGTGCTGAATATGAAAGATCAATGAAAATGCACGGTGCATTTTGAAGATAAGGACATGTTTCCAAAAGCGCACTGATGGATTCAGGAAGGTTCCTAGCCACAATACCTAGGGGGTTAAATAATAAAAACATTTAATTGTCTTGGTGCTGCATTGAAATGAATAAATTAAAAAAATGGATGCAAAAAAATGGTTAGCGTCCTGAAAACTTCTTTCGTTCAATAGTTTTTTATTCCAACTGTATCTTAATTCCATGATATCAACAGACTGCCCTTTAAAATAGCGGCGTGATGACATCACTGCTTGGAGGGACAAGGGAGCATCCTTTCAACAGGGCATGGAATCGGTGTCCTAGTTCAAGATGAACACAGTGACTGAAAATTACTGGCTCATTTTATGCAGCAGCAACGGTAATATGACCTTATCATGTGAGGGTATTATTTTCAGTCACTGCCCAGGAATGTTTTAGTGCCAAGCTGTAGGCGTGTGTTAATGGTTGCAAACAGCGTTGCATGTCCGGACATACTTGTGCTGCAGGACTGGAATCCCGTGCCACAGGGGGGGGGGGGGGGGGGCGCATTATTTTGAGCTATCCAGTATATAAACACTTCAAAAAATCTGTCATCTTTTATTGATAATCTATGTTTGTAAAAGGAATTAGGCAAGTTTACCTCAAAAAGTTGGAAAATTATTGGTGGTTGGAACAAACAAAATTTTTCCCAGTGGTGGTCGTGGGATCCTGAGTGCCGGTCGGGGTTTCCAGCGCCGACCAGTGTAGGCAGAACCCTGCCTTTAAAGGTAAATTAGTTCTCTGTGCAACCCAATCAACCATCTCAATTTTATTAAAACAATTTACAAACCATTTTGACAAGTTGTGCAAGAAAATGTTTACATGATTTCACCGTATCAAACCATGCAACTATAGAATGCTAACAATCCAGATGTTACGACTCATTTAAAAAACTTTAACATCAGCATTTTTTTTTCACAACAACAACCTGTAAATAAGGGCACTTGCTATGTGAACCAGAAACACCAGGGTAAACCCCTACTCTTCCACGATAAGTGTTCTGGGTTTCTTTTATGTGCATTACTTAATCTAGTACACGGGACCTACGGCTTAACGTCCCATCCGAAGGATGAAGCAATTATGGTTAAGTGTCTTGCTCAAGGACACAAGCGCCGACCGGCTTGAGCCAGGCCAGGCCAGCATTCAAACCCACATTCTGACAACACTAGACTAGACCGCTCGGCCACGACACTCCACAGAAAATTAGTTCACTCAGACGAAAGCACCCGAGACATAGCACCTTTTACGTCCAAACTGCACCCTTGTTCTCAACACACTTACCCATCAATGGGCTGAGCCGTCTTGGGTACGACATAGTTCAGCTCAAATCTCGCTATCCTGCCGAGTCTCAGGATGATCCCAGCTCCGTAACTCCAGCGGAAATTCTCCCTCAGCCGTTCCAGATGTTGGTGGACATTTTGTTCGTCTGTGTAACAAAAAAAATATTGGCTAAAATGAGAAGGTGAACGTAGCACCTAGACAAAGCAATGTCACCCATCCAACCAACAATTCAAAAGTCAGCTATTTTATTAACGACAATTTCCAGCTATTGATTCAATTTTTGCCCTACACTGACTTGTGTATAGCACTGTATACTCAGTACTTTTCTATATTTCTGGTTTATTTCACATCAAATTAAGCATATGGACCAAAGGCCAAAAGCGCTTCAATGTACAAAGGAGTTAAAACTTTCGATTGTCTGTGGAAAAAACTTCACAAGCTATACAGGGTGTATCAAAAAAAAGTATACAGTCAGAAAAAGGTCTCAAAAATGAAAATTGTATTATATTCAGAAAATCTCTCTATACACATTGGTTGAAGATGGTCTCCTGCTTTTATTAGCATCATGATTATCGTCAGCATTTCACGCCAGAGTGAACACGGGCTACTTTCGTTAACCACCTTAAAATTAGCTTGCGCACAAAATTGCTAAGTTCAAAACTGGATCAGAGTCCATGAGAGGCAAGTGTTCTAAAAACTTCTATGTCCTTTAATGTACATAGTAGAATCATATTATTGTTCAGGCCTCCTCCCTTTTAAAGTACATACAAGTTTGAAATGAACCCTATTTCTAATTGCTGCCAAAGTGACAGAAATTATCTTTAGCTTATATCATGGAGGAAGGAAAACTTCCTCCATGCTTATATACACGCAGAATTAATAAACTTTAATAACCTGATGGCCAATCATTTTACTAACCTGTGGTCTGATGAGTATATTTTTGGAGGCAGTATATATTTATCAAATGTACATGTGTACATTAATAATTACTATAAAGTACATGTACAATACTGCATAATGACTTTCCTCATACCCAAATACATTAAGTATAAGTTGTTTATTAATGTGTGTAACCCACTTATTGGATTTATACAGGCTAGACAAGCAAGCTTTAATTGACACCTCTAGTGCAGTGTACCTCCTTGCATTGATTATGTAATACTATCACATTATGGGGTAGTGTGTAACTTGACACTGTGTGGCCATAGCTGTCTGGCAAATCATGGAACTTTATGGTGAAGATACATATGGCCCTGCATGCATGTACTTGGGTCACTCCATGAAGTTGGGGCACAAAGTGTGACATAAGGGTTGAATTTTCAAAATCAATATATTTATATAATTTTACCATTTTAGTTTCTCCAAATATTCAATTAAGAAAAATCAAAACACATTATTGCTTGATTGTTTCCTGATCATCAGTGATCCTTGTTCAATGAGAGACTGACGCTGGTGAAAATACCTATGCTACATGGACACCTTTGTCATATTTCTTGTGTTTTATTTTGTAAACAGTTCATCATATTCCAACTTTATCAATGTTTAATAACCATTTCAGGGGGTGTAATAATAACATAAAACTAACATTACTATTA